>VZUA01081838.1:0-14489 GCA_013401035.1 Horornis vulcanius | reverse complement strand
TGCTCAAATATCCTCATTTTAAAAAGCCAGAATTTGCTTTAAACTGATAGATTATTACAGTCCCTGCAAAGGGCTCTTCTGAATATACCATGAATGAAATGAAATATACCATGACGTCCCAACTCAAACAGAAGTGGGTCTCACCTCAGTGGGGCTCTGTGTCTTCTCAGAAGTACTCTCTTTTGTTTCTCCTGCAGTCCTTCTTACAGCACTTCCTTGGCACTCCTGTGCAGAGATACAGGAAGAAACTTTTAAAAGTCAATTTGCCCTTTAGAAAACAAGGAGTCATCCATAGAGTCGCTTTCAGTTCACCTGCCCATGGGAAAAAAAAAAGCTGTCTTGATTTAACTGAAAACTCTTCATAGAAAATACGGTTAAAGGAACATCACTCTGGTTNGTTGCAAAATGAGGCTCTCAAAACACCAGAATGAAGGTGACTTGTGTGACACTATGTATTTGAGTAGAATCTTTAACTATGTAACATAAATGGGTTTCCACAAGTCCCATGCTTCACTCAGCACAGGAACGGACAAAGCTCACTTAAGACTTGAGGTTATTATTGTCTTTATTTGGGTTACAAAGAGGAGGGAACAAGCAACTGTGTTGGGCACCAAAAGAGCCCTGTGTCCATGGAGAACTGAGGGCAGGCTGATGGGGAATTGCACAGCCCATGTTCCCCTGCCAGCAGCCAGCCACTGCAGAACCTATGGCTTCATTTGGGTACCACTGTGGATTTCCAGGAGGAAAGAATCTTCTGCTGTTTCTCAGTCTGACAAACTGACAGGAACTCAGTTCCTCTCCTCTTCTGCCTGCCTTTGAGGCTAACTGGTCTTTCTTTTAGGTTCCTATCCCCCCACTCTTTCCAAATCCACCTGTCTCCAACCTATTTTCATCTGGAGATGTTCCTGCCAACCGATGATCATCAGACACCGGTCACACAAACTAAGAGGCATCAGGGGTATGTAAATGTCAAGCTCCCAGTCAAAACCTACAAAGAAGGCAACAAGTGGCAGAATGTCTTCAGCTCTGGGAGTACATACCTCCCTCTCAATTCAATGTAAGGTCTTCATTAAAACTTTGGAAATAACAAACATTCGGGTTTAACATGAGTGGTATCTCTGGAGGGAGAGGAATTTGTCATAACGATGAGGGTTTTGTTACCTTTGTGACAGATGAATACAGTGGTGTAGCTTCTCATTTACAATATGAGACATGAAAACATTGAAATAATACTTCAATTGCCAGCATCATCAAGCTCCAGCTTCTTTAAAGTCCAATTCACTTCCACAGTAAGAATTGCTATTAGTGCAGTAGAGATCTCATTGACTTTAGCTGAATTCAGCCTCAACATGAGATGGAGGAGCAAATCTCTCTCCCCAGAGAAAGTAACAGTATAAATAAAAGAGACACTAAATGAGAGAAACAGCAAAAGAGAAAGTTTGAAAAGAAAACACAATTAGACTGAGATTAGTCATTCGGGGGTGGTCAGAGCTGCTACTTATCTCTGTCTGAAAAACACTGAATCTTTTGTTTCAGTCTTCAGTGATTATCTGCACGATGTAACAGTAAAAGCACACATCATGGCCACAGGAGTGTGGGATATGGTAGTGCAGATGGATACCAAGTCTTATAGCTGAGTAACTTCTTTCATCACAAGGAAAGGAAAAATAAGTATTTAGCACAAGCACAAACATTTTGTTTTGCTCCATTCCCTATATTCTTCATGTACAACTACACCAGGAAGTAGCTGTTATTTTTACTTGTGATCCTATGATAGCTTTTCACCATAGGCTTTTTATATCTAGAAGTGGCTCCAAAGTGGGTCCACATAATTCATAAAGAGAGGAGATGGCCGTGCTGAGTAAAAAGTTGCCGACTCCTCTGCTCTTCTCACCTTAGACTGCACAAAGAATACCAGATCTGCAATTAATGGAACTCAGGGATAAAATGATTGCAAACACATCATTCAGGGGCGTTATTGGATTTTTAAAGCTTAGTCTTTTGCTAATTCAGGAACACAAATAACTAATTGTACTGTGTCTAGCTCAGATTACATCTGAGAATGGATCTTGGGGCAATTGGGAAAGAACACTGCCTTTGCTTTTATTGTGGGAAGCATTCCCTAAGCATAATGCCACTGGAAATGGCTGAAGGCGATTGCATCTGGTTAGGGAGGAAGTTACAAGCATAATAATTAGCATGGAATTAGCTGCTGTCTCATCCTGAGCCAGGCAAGCCCATCACATTCCTTTTCCCAGCTGCCCTCTGGTGGAAGGTTCTGCAGAACAGCCCAGAGCAGGAAAATCTTGGTGCTGGTTGTGTATGGTTAACTTGTGATTTAAGCCAGGAAGGATCAAATTAGCATCAACAAACCCTGAGCAGATGCCCCCTGCCCAGAGGCAGGAGAGCTTTTCAAGGCTGAGCTCAAGTGGTTGACACCCCCTTAGCACAGCAGCTCTCTTTATGTGGTCACCAGGTTTCTGACAAGTTGGTTTCAACACTTGCTGTATTTATGTTCAATACTTCTAAAACTGACCAGGATCATGTTTGCAATACTCTAATGTAAGGTATGCAATACCCATATTAATCAGAAAGGGGTTTTCTAGTTATAATTGCTATAATAATTAAATAGATTTATTTCTTACTGCCTTCTCTCTGAGTTTGGCTCCATGCTGGTACTATTTAATCTCCAGAGAGACAAATGGAATCTTTAACTGGGCAGCTCCATGCTTGGTGCCCTATGCTTGAGCCACTTGCCAGCCCATCCCCAACATCTACACACAGGTGATGGTTGTGGGGTCATGTCTCACCACAGAAGCTCAATCCATGACAGAGAAAATGACAAAAACCAGGAGAGAAACCCTGTCCAGGGGCACACCAGGTCTGCAGGCAAAAGTCATGGCCATGCAAGGCGGAGGGATGAGCATTCAGGACAACAAGAACAGCTAAACAAGCAATAGGCTCAAACTTGGCACACAAACATTTGAGGGGCTGGGCTGTGTGAGGCAAGAAGTAATTTTCAGTCTCCTCATTTTATGATTCTACACATTTTCACTCCACTAGAAACATGAAAGAAAAACGCCAACAACACCTCCCTCTCGCTCCTTTCCCCCGTCCCCAAAGAAAGAGCAAGCCAAAACCAAGCAAGACAGAGGAAAAGACCCAGAGTGAAGGGACAGCTCAGATGGCACTCAGCATGGCAGGAGGAATTACAGATTCACTGTGAGAAGGGATCCTTCAGTGGGATCCCCATGCCCACCATCACATCCTGCTGGAACCAGGATGACTGCTGGTGCACCCTCCCAGGGTGGACCCAGCCAAAGCAGCCCATTGGCAGGGTCTGCCCTGCTCCTCTACTTCCTGGGAGAAGCACCCAAGAGATTGGTGGGAATCAGGCACCTTCTTTTTCCTGTGCAAAGCATAAGGAAAAAAAAGTGACACTTGGCCTTTCTCAGGATGCGGCTCTAGTCTTGGTTCTTTAACCGCTGTGGATGGGAGAGTATTGTAAGCTGGGGTAAGGGTGTGGGAATGGTCTAGGGGTGCTCAGTGAAGAGCTGTACCTTTAGGGTCCTACCATGGTGCTGCCAGAGGTGCTGTGCTCCTGGATAATCTGCTGGGGCCAAGATTTGGACCAGGTTTTAGTGCCTGTGGCTTTGCAGCAGCAGAGGCAGAGGCTTGGGCCAGAGTTTTACCCAAGGAATGAGATTTGTGTGTGTCAAAACGATCTCATATCCAGTTTTCCTCCTGCTTAGACAAGGGGCAGGCTGTTGAAGAATTCTAGTATGTCTTTTATCACTGGTGCATCTTAGAAATGGGGCATTATGCTGTATGTGTTTACTGAGGGACAGAAAGACTGCCAGAATAAAGAGGCAGATCAGTGTTTAGTTTTGAAGATGGAGAGACTGATTTACATTGGTGTCATCAGTCACCAGCAGTGCCACAGCTCCTGTCCTGTGTCCTGGTGCTGCCCTGTCCCCCCGCACCACCACAAAGTTCTGAACTGTGCTGGGAACTGGGATTCTAAAGCTCTCTTATATAACAACACCAAAAATGTATAAAAGGAGCACCACATCTCCTCTCTTTATGAATGGTATGGAGCCACTTTGATATCAAGACATAAAATGCTTAGGCTGAAAAACTATTGAGGATCACCAGTAAAAAGTAACACAGTAACTTTGTTCACACAGTTCCACACAACAGGATGGGTGGAGCCATATGGAGCTGAGAGGTCAGGCACAGCTTGAGAAGTGGGACAGTGAGATGTGGGCTGCAGGCCCCTCTGTATTGTCGGCCACTCTGTAGCCACTTCCCACCACACACATTTATGTGCATGATTATTGTTCCTGCAGCCTTTGAATGCAGAACAGATAATGTGTTCAAAACTCTCTGTTAGATCACAATCTCTTCCATGACTCCCACAGAGATCCCTGGGTTACCTGACTGCCCTTCCTGCACAGACAGAGCTAATAACACTCACCCAAAGCTTCTCCTCTTGGCAGGAACCACTTGTGTCACCTGTGCTCTGGATCAGCAGGGACACTCCCTGCACTTGGCCTGCTTAGCTTTAAGAGAGGGGAAGAGCAAACTCCAAGCCATATTCCTGGGGCCTTCTCTCAAATGAAAACAAGCAGTTCCACTCTGACCTGCCTCCTCCATCCTGGTGCTTAACAGTCTCTGGACCTTTAACAGTTCCCTGGGTGCATCCACACTCACCTCCCCAGACACATGAAGCCTGGTTAGGCCTGTGGGTAGGGCTTTGTTTTCTTGTCCATGTGGTTTACAGAGCTGCCATTCTTTGCTCCTTTGCATTTGCATCCTTGGGGTTATGAGTGGTGTGGGAGTTTCAATGAGAAAGATTTACTGCAGAGATAAAAGAATCCTGTTTGACATCACAGACTCTGATAATGATTTTCAGTAGCATTTCTTCATGATTTAAGTTGTACTTGGACATTTTTCATAGAGAAGGGATTTCTAGTCCATTACTTTCATAAAGTATTTCAATAAATCTCTCGAGATATAAAACACATATGGAAGTTTATCAGTGAAGAGGTAAATCCTCTATTTGTCTGCCATGCCTTCTACCTGACTAGGTGGAATGAGGATGTCAGATTTGGTTCTTTAAAAAGCTTTTCAACTATACTATGAGGTGATAAAGCACTTAGTGGTTTGTACTATTTCTGGTTTTCATATTAATATTATATGGAGAGGTTTCAGGTAAGCTGTACCTAGGCATTGACACAAGCCTTTTTAAATCTACACACGTAATTCTGTAACATATCAACAAAATTCCCAGATGCATAAAGCCTTTAGACCACAAAAAGAGCAAGAGCCCCAAGAATGGAAAAGCATATTTTTCACCACATGTTTTCAGCAGAATCAAAGGGCATGACTCAGTTTCCCTTCAGTCCTTGGGAGCACAAAGGACCCTGGTTTGCAAGTTGAGCAATAAAACGGCCTCCAGTCCCACACTCACAGCACCACCACAATGAGCCCTTCATTAGTCGCCACTTCCCGTCAAACTGTTAAAGGGGACACAGGTTTACCAAACAGCTAATCCTTGATAATGAAAGGTTTCCAACAAAGCTGCCTTTCCAGGGAGTCTGGGCACTTTCACATTAGCAAGAAATGAATAGACAAAGTGGTTCAGGAAACATGCCAAACAGTAGCTCATGCATTGAAACACAAAGACCTGCAGTCTTCAGGGAGCTAAAGAAAAATTACAGTAGTGTTTTGCGTTCTTTCTTGTCATCATAATTACTTTCTCCTTCACTTTCTTTCACATCATTTAGTGAATAGTCTTCCAACTACAGAATATATACACACTTGTCTCTTAAATGTCATTTGCAAATACAAATCAGTTTCTGGAGTACCTTATCCCACTCTCCATGTCAGCCAGGTTCCCTCTTTTTGCTGTGGGCCTCTTTTGGATGTATGCCACTTTTCTTACTATCAGTCCCTATGCAACTGTAACATCACTGACTGCCACCCCTTCATTTCTTCAGGGTTTTCTTTTAATTTGGTATTTAACAAGTCAACAATTGGATCTTTTCCTCCTGGAGTATATTTTAAGGCAGTCTTGTTTAGTCAGATGCCATTAGGCATTTAAGATCCAAGATAAGTATTTTTCCTTTAAAATTGTAAAACCAATGCATATTTGGATTTAAGTAAAGAATGTCAGGATTAACATCAAAGCACTAAATATAAGGGTTATGGAAACAGCTTTTCTTTTTAACAGAAGGGCAAGGCAAAACATATTTGGGGCAGTGAAGAACCAGTTCACAAGGAGAGGGGAGCTGTAGGGTGCACAAGTTTGAGTATTGAAGCACAAGCTGTATATAATCCTGAGTGCACAGTTGAGCCCTGGGAGGGACTGTGCCACCCTTGATCACCTTCCCTGCAACTGGCCAAGGGAGCAGGAGGAGAGCACAGCTTGTGTGTGTTGTACCATCTCATAAAAGACAGCCATATGCAGGAAGCAGTACTGGCCATTCCTGACTTACCCATCTATCCCTTCATTTTTTTCTCTCCAAGGGAATATGAAGGTGCTGTTGACTTCACTGGGAACACCTGTCCCTCATTCTTGTGTGCATGGTGGGGCAGAGAAAGGGAGATTGTTGAAAAGGAGGTAAGTGGTGTAACTCAGCTCTGAAAACCCTTGAGACAGTACTGGGCTGACACCTGATGGCTCAAGCTCAAGCCAGAGGCTGCTGACAGACAACTCCACTTCACACGGCAGTAACTTTAAAGAAGAGGCTTTTATGTCGACACCCATCTGGGTCTAAGCAGTTTATATTCCAGCAGAATTAGACAGATCATGAGCTGAGCTCCCAAACTCTCTCTTAGGAGTTCCTGCTAACGCCTGGGTGCCAGCAGCCAGCAGAGGGCAAGCTGCCCCCACTTCATTGCCTTCAAAAATACCTGAGCATTTTTGGAACTAGGTCTGGAAGAAGACACTAACCCACCAGTGTTGGGAAAGAATGATTAACCACACACCAAGTGTCTCTCCAAATCAGGCTTCTGGAACAACTATTTCAACTGAAATAGCCCTTTATCTTTCAAAAAAAATATTCTTGTGAGACAAAGGTAACAAAACTCATTTTTTATTTTCTAAACTAAGTTGCTAAGTTTCGGAAGGAAGGGTACTGATGAAACCTGCTTGAAGCTACAGGTACTGGAGGCATGTGCTCTCTGTATGATGCACGGGAGAGCTTTGTGCTGAGTGACCAGCCATAGCATGGTGCTGGTGAGGATGTGAGGCTTTGCCAGGAAGCAGAGATATTTTGCCAAGAAAGCTCCAGCTTGTGGGTCAGGTCACTCAGGTGAGAGCCTGTTTTTTGTGGCAGTTTGTTGACCTCTGGGCAGAACTGGACCCACTGCCTGTAGGTGTACAGGCACAGCCTGTCAGCCCAGTCCCCACAGGGACAGGGGCCTGCCCTCTCTGGGCAAGGAGAGCAGCCAGGGCAGTGCACCACCACGGATCCAACCTGCTGCTTTGGGGGTGCTCAGCTGTTCTGTACCATCCCTGAGAGGGTCATCAGACAGGACTGCACGTCTGCTTCCCCTCAGCCCATCCATCTTTTTCCCAGAGCCTTACTGACTTCTCAGGTGAGTCTCACAAGCTCAGCTGAGGTGCAGAGGAGCTGCTGAACCCTTTCCTTGTGGCCTCCTTCTGCAAACTGCTTGGGACTCACATGCTGGAAACTAGCCAGCACTTTTCAGCTCTGCATCCCTTTCACTCCCACCCATGAGCAGCATTTGGAAATAGTGGAATGTCTCTACTTCATGACAGAGATGTACAAAATTGCATTAGTGCTTCGACTGAAAATACAGCAGAAAGAAAATAGTGTAGCTCAGGCTGCTTGAGAACACCCCACGTTCCAACCAAGACAAATATATCCTTGCCTTAAAAGTCCAAGGCAAATAAGTGAGACTTGGGTCTCAATTCTTCTACAAAATTTTCTACTTGTTGGGGGAGCATATAAATCACTTTGAAGATGTAGGGACTATGTGTGAGCACAGAATGTAAAATAAGGCTTACTATCAGAGCAATGTGATTTCTACAGCTCTTACAGCTATCTGAAGTTGACCATTTGCCATATTGGAGTCCTCTCTTCCTTGTTTATTTGTCACAATAAAGTAATTGAACCAAAGAAGTTATATCATTTTCTCTCTTGGACTAAATGAATGGATAATCCTCATTTGCATTTGGCAGGCTAACACAGGCCATTCACAAGTCTTGACAGATATTGCATATAATGGTCTCTGTTTTGTTCAGCTCCACTGTCCAAATGTTGTAGGAATCTCTACACATTACACTCTTTTACTAAAAGACAAAAGCTAAACTGTAGCTGAGGTTTCACATCTATGCAGCATCTCTGTGATCTGCTATACAATAGCTTGTTCCCCAAGAGACAGAACTGATGAAGCCTGGTTTCCTATGGATTTTTTGCCCCCTAATATACCCTTTCCCACCACATTAGCTCTGTTCCCACCCGTAAATGCTGACTGACCAGTTGGGGCTTGTCAATAAAAACACGTTTGGAGAGTTCCCTTGCTAAGAGCCCTAATTTGAATATTCTTGATTATTTAACTGCAAATGTTTATAAAACTTGCAGAAAGCTTTGATATTTTACTACCTCTCTTTTAAATTTCATTAAAAACTGTCAATAGTTTCAAAAGGAACATGCAATGAGACAGACAGACATAGACTTCTCAACTGCCTCATTTCATTACGAATTAAGCTAAAAACTTTCCAAGAAGTGATTTTCAAGTTCCTCAGGACTGTAAAAGATGGTCCTTTCCCATTTCAGGAACTGGAGTATAAACTCTGATACCGGGTACTGTTGCATTCCCCCAGTGCCCATTTTGGGATAGTCAGGACCCCCAATAACCCATTCCTTTCACAGATGTGATGGCAGCATAGGTGAAATTTTCATGGATTGGTATGCACACGAGGACAGAAACATATCCATACCCTCCAGGGATGCAGATTTTGATAAAAACTATTCCAACCCCACACAGGAAAAGAAAATCCTACTACACTCTGAGCACTCAAACACTTTCAATAAGTGTCAATAAATGACTGGGAAGCTTGGCAGAGCAGAAAGTGGTGTATAACAATCTGTAAGTGGTGTATAACAATCTAAAATGTGTGTGTTGTGCTTAATATGTGAATTAGAAAGGCTGGGCAGTGGCCATTTCCAATACATAATACTTTAATCTGGGTGCTGGAGGGGGAGAGCCCTGGATTCTTAGGGATTCTCTTTGTCAAATGGTTGAGGGAGTTAACTTTATACACCTTCATATACTTTCTGTAGTGTCTATTGCAAAACCTCACTCAGAATTCATTTTTTACACAGGTATGCTGCAGACATCAGCATGTAAAGAAGAAACATCAACAAGGGATAAAAAGTATGAGTATGCTCACCAGATACAGGCTTGTTGCAGCAGAACCTTCCAGGTCAGTGCTGCAAAGTGGTGACATCAACTCTAATGCAAAGTCTCAACAATGAAATAGATCTAAGGCTCTTCTGAATTAATGACTTTCTACCTTTCAAAATATTTTCATCTGGATGATGGTGATGATTAAGCTTTGCTTACTGATGTATCTCCTGCTGTACATTAAACCAGAAGTCTTTAATGGACTGTAAATCAGTGTCTGGAAAGCAGATTCCCCATTCTCTTTGCAACATAGTGTGAATAATTACATAGATTATAACTGCAACATTCTTGCTACAAACAAGCAAATATAATATGAACTGTGTGCTTTAGCAATTCATCCTCCAAAGGTTGAGCTCAGGTTTTCCTTATTATAATTTGAAGTTCCTCATATATTTTTACATGCTCTCTACAGTACAAAGTCTCAGAAAAATGTTTCTCCAGGAAAACCTGGTGAAAATAGCAGCTTAATAGCTTCTTATACATAACTTTTAAAGCAATATATCCTGCAGATTATGGATCCTAATTATGATCCTGATTTTGCAATGAGACAGTCCAGTGGCAACTAAGTGTGGGTATGAAATTATTCATCAATTTTACCTAATCAAGAAATTTCTGCTATTTGTTTCCTCACTGTTATGAATGCAATTCCTCTTCCCAGAATAAAAACCACAGACCACTTTAGTTTTATTTTAGAGGGAAAAAGAAGCTGACATTTGTAGTCCTGAGTTTCAAGCCTGGTTTTGTNGAACCCACTGACCACTTTCTAAAAGAGCCTGCGTGTCTCTGGTTGATGTCTCTTGCGACAGACATTCTTGTGTCACTGGATCAACGGGTAGAAATTTTAGGATCAATCTACAGTGCAGTCACACTGCTCAGCATCCTGACTTGCCACCTAAATCAAAACTAATGGACAAATTCTCATTTGAAATCATACTGGATCAGGTAAAGTACCTGATGGAAGCACAGGTTCCCCAGGGATCTTTCACTTTGTTACCTGAAGAAAGATAGGAACTGAGTTCAGAAAAAAATAACTTAGGTGTCCCAGGCTAGCACAGCACTGAGGGGATGGGGGATCTTTAAACCATGCACTTTTCCCCCACTGAGGGACAATGCAATGGAAGGAAGAACAAGCTGTACCTCCACACTCTTGCTACAAGCTCTAGAGTGAGAAAACCACAACCATAAGCACACATCTCCCAGGAAGAAATCCTCCTTCCGAGCATCCCAGTGTTCTTTATGGTGCCTTGCATGGCCACAGACAGACATGTCAACACTGATGTGAAGTGAGGGTATCGAAATGCATTTTGCTCCCACTCTGAAGCAGGAGGAGCTCCTGGGTTCCAGGAGGACACCCTGAACAGGAGCTCCTGTCTCATACACAGTGACAAGGGGGAACAGGTCCCAAAAGGCTGAAGGAAGCCAGAGCAGCAATGTGTGAAGGAAGCAGCTCCGTGTTGCCCTCAGGCAAACCCCTTGTCCTCACTGGCCATGAGCCCAGCAGTTTACAACCCAGTTTCTATAGAAAGTGATTCTCTGCACCAGGCAGGCACTGAGGACACTGCACAGGAACAGTTATAATAAAAAAGGAGGCGACAGTGATGCAAGCTCAAATGTCATGCTGTAAACAGGGGCTCACTGTTGAACACATCTGCCTTATCTACTGCTTCGAATGGATGCCAAGGAAAAGCCTGGGTCTGAGTCAATCTAGACTGAGAACAGTTACAGGAAATAATATTGTGATTTTCTTTCAATCTTTGGGATCCATTCATTCCTAAAATAAAGGATAGACAATATATGAGTGTTAGGTTATCTGCATTCAGTTCCTTGTTCTGCCTTACACTTGCTGAATGACCTCAAGCGAATAATTCACTGTATTCACCCCTCACTCTCCTTTTGCTACCTCACAAAAAGATACTAAAAGACTGAATGCATGGAGAAGACACTCAGACACCATGGTGATAAATTCTATACAAAAACCCCCCACAACTCTATACAAAAAAGTAGAGGCATGTTTAAAGGAAACGATAATGCTGTCCTCTATAAACTATGTGCTTTCCTGAACTTTAAGAAAAGCACACAGTTTATAGAGAATCAGGATAGCATTATCTTTTGGGTTTTGTTCTTTATCATAAAAAAATGCAAAGCAACAAATGCTTTTATCATTGTCTTTTCCTTCTTTGCAAAGGATGTGGTTGGTCATCTTCTAAGTGCTGCTTTACCTTGAAAGTTAAATCAGGTTCTCAGAAAGCTAAAGGTGAATTTATTACATAGCAATGTCATGTTAAAATTGAATTTGACCAATGAAACAAACTCATTCTCTTGACTGCAGAGCAAATACTTGAGAAATGTATCACTGCATGCAACAATTCCACCTGCTGTGAACTGAGATGCACATACCACCACTGTACCCTTTCTACAACAGACTTTGAAGTACCAGAATGAAAGCAAGTTCTAACTGCAGACAAATTAATCCAGATTCTCTCTTTGTTTGCAGAGCTTGCACTGACAGCAAACAGAGAATAACCAACACTACACTTCATCAGCTCAGGAGAAAATACTCGGCACAACTCAAAATGGAAGACAACAAGCATCTGTCGCACCTTTGTTATCATAGTTCAGGTTACAAACACACATAAGGCAGATTATTTTTACTAGTACTTAATCAAAGACAGCAGCTGGTAATGCAGGACAAGAGCTCATCTCTATCTACTAGAAATATATTTCATTTGTAATGGGAAATGTTGACTTTTGCACTAACAGTTGACAGCCCACTGCCTGGGGGCAAGGATTACTGAAAATACTTTCTGCCCAGTCCTTTTAAAGTTGAGTACAGAACAGTGTCAGAGCATGTAACAGTATGCACACAACATACCTGCTACCAAAGCCTGGACTTACACACAATTCTGGATGCTGGAGTTTTATTACTTACAGGCAGTAAAATATTAAGGCTTTTTATAGAGTCGTGTAATAAAATGAGGTCCATATGTGCTCAGGAGCTGCAGCTATCTCCAATATGAACTGAATCACTTGTTCAAACCTACACCACAACAGTCTGAAGTCTGCAGACAGCCACTGACCTACAGTTGCTCTGAGAATCCACATAGCCCAAAATATCAGCCATTACTTCATTTCTATTTGAGAGAGGAATCTTAAAAAATGCAAGTGCAATGCTTAAACACATGCCAGTGTTAAAGTTTTCATGATCTTTCAAAATTTTATTCAACACTCATGAATTCCAAAGGATGTTTCATTTGCTGCACTGAATATACAAATTTGTCTCTGTCCTACAGTTATTTAGCCTTCATGGCCATACTGACATGGGACTTAACTAAAAGACTTTACACAGTTAAACTCTGTGTTCTCCTTCCACATTTGCTGCCAGGACAGAAACACACACTTTTCCTCCACTAAAAAAAAAGTGCTTGAAACAAATGTAGGGTTTTCATGTTTAACATAATACATTCTCAGTCCATCATTACGAAATCTTTCTTTTCCATCACTTTGAATGTCTGTGCAGCTCATAGGCATAATCAGCATAATGAAGAATCCAGAAGGAACAATGTGAGTGTTCTCCAATTACATTTTATTTGCCAAGCACATAAGCTGGCTTCAGGGGCATTTCATGTCTCTTTGGAGATTTTTCATACAGTGTTTCACAAAGAGGTCACTGCTTTTTAACCCACAGGCTGTCACTGCAGCCCCAAGAGAACTCTGGTTCCCTGAACACTCACTACATCCTAAAGCACAAATGGAAAGGACATACAGGATGGATATTCCTGCTACATCAGATAGATTTTCTGGTGATAGGTGTGAACAGTTTGGTACTAAAATGCTGACTTACTTTGCTCCATCAGCAGCTATAGCTAGAAACACATTCCATTCAGTATTTCCCTCTAGCACTGCAATGATTGCTACAGGGTCATGTAAATATAAATGGCACAGGAAGGTTGTGCCAGGTAGAGGAATGGGAACTGCAGGCTGTTAAGATTTCCTCTGCAATACACTGATAATACTCTCTAATCATGGCATAATATTAGCCCTTCACCTCATCCTTAAAGTGTGTCTCAGGTGTGTTAAAGATAGCTGAAAGACAAACTGGATGTAAATATCATTGAGTCAAAACTTATTACAAAACCGTGTAGGTCAGGGATCTTCTCCTTTTAGTAGCAACACACCCTTCTTACAGACAATAGCCAAAACACTAGCTAATGCCAGAGGGCTGACAACTAACGAAAAAGAAAATACTTCCTGAGAAAGAGGATGGCATGTGGAGTCACTCTTCTGCTGTGCCAGGGACAGCTCCCTCTCTGTCAGCTGAAGAACTGTCTCTCCCTTGTCCACTTTCACTTTAACCCCTTAATTATGATTAAACAAACTTTCTCTGGCAGTCAGGCAGGTCCATTGTTCCACATGCCTTGTTCAGGAAGATGGGGAGCTGACAGGAAACCCCCTTGGCTAAACAAACCCCAGTTAATGCCAGCTTGCCATTTCTCACATCTCTGTCATCATCTCTCTGGTTTGTATCAGTGGACAGGACCAGACTGCTGGCAACAGTCACAGTGCTGGCTGCTGAACAAACCCTTGGAGACATGGGCTAAATCATCAGCATCTGACAAACCCCAAACCACTCTGTGAGATGAACCAAGACACAGCAGTGCAAGGGGCTGACCAGGTGTGGCCTCGGTGTTGTTCCATCAGCAGTGAACACTGCTAGCCACTACAGGAGCACTCAGTACAAAGCCAGAAGCAGAGAGCAGGTCTGCTCCCCATGCAGCAACAGCTCCTCCCTCAGTGCTAAGGGCAGGAGAAGAACAGACGCTCACCTTCACTGGCTTAGTAATTTCCACTGTGCTTTGACTTGCATTGCTGACTCTACTCCTGTTCAGAGATGTCTGGCTTGGATTTAGTGATACCTGAAATGCAAACTGAGAAGAGACAAGAAAGATAAATCCTGAGAGCTATTGACTTTCAATCTCCTTTTTACAAATAGGAACCTGGACACTGAATTACTCCCCATCAACTGTGAGCTCAGTTCTTCTGCTAATGCA
>VZUA01081832.1:0-14992 GCA_013401035.1 Horornis vulcanius | reverse complement strand
AACAACAACAACAACAACAACAAAAAAGAGATTAAATACTCTTTTTAGACACACAGTTTTTTAGAAGAATATGTGTTGCAGATATGTACTGTATGCAACCTGATGTAAGAGATATTCATTCACATGAATATCTGAGAGGTATGTTACAAATGCCTGGAATATACACCTAGAAATTAACAGTATTTAATTTCTGTGGCTCTTTTTAAAGTTCAATTGAATTTTGAGTTAAATACAACCATTCATCAATGTGCTTATGACTTAGACTGTCTCTAAAACCACTTTTAGCATCTAAAGTATTTTTAACTAGAATATCATAGAATGGTTTGAGTTGGAAGGGTCCTTTAAAAATCATCTATTTCCAACCCCCCTGCCATGGTCAGGGACACTTTCCACTAGATCAGGTTGCTGAAAGTGCCATCCCTGAACACTTCCAGGAATGGGACATTGGCAGCCTCTCTGGGCAGCCTGTTCCAGTGCCTCACCACCTTCACAGGAAAGAATTTCTTTGTAACATCTAATCTAAACTTCTCTTTTAGTTTAAAACCCTTCCCCTTGTCCCATCACTATGTGCTTGTGTAAAAAGTCACTCTCCCTCTTTTTTATAAGTCCCTCATGAGTGCTGAAATATTGCAAATATACAGTATTCAGAAGACTAAGAAAGGACAGATACTGCTAAATGACTGGATTTTTTTAAGTAGCATTTCCTCTAGATGACTTGAAATTTTGGAAGCNAAATTAGAATAACTAGCCTTGCTGTTTCGCAGTTTTCTTATGACTATAATAGAAGTGGAGGTGGTGTTGAACATTTGACAAGTTCCTCAGTATATGTGATGGATTAGCATATCCTTCTGTGTTGAGTACCTATCATCTTGTGAAGATACAAACAGTGGAATTGGTTCAGCTTTGCACATCAATGCTCCTTTCATACAAATTCTCCATTGATTTTTCTTCATTGTTATCCAGGTATTCGTATAGGGTAAAATTAAGTTCCAAACCACTGTCTTCCCTCCTATAAAGTAAAAGCAAACTTTTTTCTTGGTTCCCATTTTATTTTATTTCCTCAATTTACTCTTTATTGCTTTGTGTTCATCCCTTCTTACTTCCTAGGAGTCATTAAATAGCTGCTGTGATTTTTTAAGAAGGTATGAAGGGACTTTAATAGGAATTTCTTTTCTGTCTCAGGATGTTAAAATCAATTTGGTGGCTGCATGTTATGGTGCTCTTCTTCCCTCCCCCACTGATGGAAACATGAGTGGTTTAATCTAGCCCCAAATTGCTGAATGGAAACCCTTTTGCTCTTAAGTCAAAAAACTCAGTGCAAGTCTGTGAATCGTTTTATGAAAATACGGGATCAAGTTTCAAGCTTCGAGTCCCTGCTGATACATTAAATTCTTCATGGTATTGGCAGGGAAGAAGCAGGGGACCTTTCTTTAGCTAGATAAATAGGAGAAGTGTCAACTCCAGATGCCTGAGGGAGAGACTCCAGACAAGCTTTTAGTACAATTACAGAAGGACAAAGTGGAAGAGACCCATGGGACTCGTATGTGTATTGAATTTCATTTAGCTTTTTGGTCACAACGGAGAAAAGTCCTTTAGCAGTCTTTAAAGTAGATATGCTTGTAGCCTTTTGTGCATAAATATGGGGATGTGGTGCTTTTTGTTTTTTGGGGTTTTTTAAAGGTATGCTGTAGTATTTTAGGGAATGGTGTTGGCAGAGTGTACTCAAGATAAAAAAATAGAAGTGCCTGTCTTTCAGTGCCCATATCACATGGAGGAGTCAAGACCCTTTCTTGGGACATTTCCCAACAGCTGAAGTGGACTTGCATGGGACTGGTGCATAACTCAGCAGCATGGACACTTAGCTTTGGTGCTGTCCTGACTTCAGCAGGATTGTATGTGTAGCAGGGAATTTTGTTTGCTTGCCTGATACTCTCTGCAAACAGTTAATGACTTGTCTGGTCTTCACTTGCCTCAGAAAGCCTTCAGTGATTCTTTATATAAAGACATTCAAAATCTTAAGAGTAAAACTCAAAGTCATTATTGTTTGTAGTTTGTTGATAGGCATGGCAATCATATCTGCATGATCTGCCTACTTTTTCTGTATAAATAAGGATATTTGTTGTATTTTAATCTTTAACCAAGTCATATTGCTTATCCTTTTGATGTTGTCTTGAATTCAGATTTGTTAGGAACATTTCTTTGAAAGAACAATGCTGTCTGATCACATGCTCTGCATTATAAATCTTGCCTTTCTGTACTAAGTTACATAATGAAAATGAAAATTTATAAATATAACATGCAGTGCATCCTCTTTGTGCCTTCTAATTTATGGAATTGGTTATTGTACGGGTTTTAAATGTCTGTCCTAATTAAGTAGTGTCAGCAATTGTGTNATATCTTCCCCAGATTCATGCAGCATGGACCACAGCTTAGCTCGTGGGAGGCCCCTTCTTTTCTGTAGAAGACCAACCATAGCTTCATTGTACATAAATTATATGAATCCTGTTATTTGAACCTGATTTCTTCTGCACCTTTTCTGTGTTTTCATTTCAGGAAGTTTCTCTGTTTCTCATTCTTGTTCTTCATCTGCTTCATCCACTGTGACACACTGGCCACATGAAACTACCCAGGTTTAACCTGGTTTCCACTCTCAGCAGTACTAGGGGGCGAGTATATGTGTGCCTTCGTGTGCGTAACAAAGCTAAAAATAAAATTTGGGTTGGGGTTTTGGGTTTGATTTTGTTTTGTTTTGTTTTGTTTTTTGTTGTTGTTGTTGTTGTTGTTTTTTAGCTTTTGTTTTTGTCCATATTTTTAATCTTAAATGATTGTGTAGAAAAGTTTGAAAACACCTTTTCCAATGTGAGGTGATTTCGTATCTCAGACATGTACCCTTTTAAAAAAACACCAAGCATTTGGAAGTTCACAGTATCATTGTAGCCCTTGGCAGCAGTGTCTGGTTTCTTTGTGTGTAACTGAACTGAAATTTTGGCCCTTCTCTGAGGCATTCTTATATGTAGCTAACTAATAGTTCACAGAATCACAGAATATACTGAGTTGCAAGAGGACCCACAAGGATCATGAAGTCCAACTCTTCAGTTGAAATGAGCTAATCTTGGTAGTTTACTTTAATCCCAGAATTAATTAGAACAAATTTTTTAAAAGCAGTGTATTTCATTTACCCTGAGCCCTCCTTGTGAATTTTCTCAATCAGTGTAGGTCATGTAACTCTCTTGCACTTGCTGTGTGTGGAGGTCAGATGAAGGTCCAAGGTGGTATCTGCTAATAAACCGGTTGCATAAAATACAAAGGAAATTTGAACTGATGTTTTCATAGTTTCTGCTTCTCTTTGTCTTGAGGACTTACTGGAGGAAGCACATGTTATATTTAATGGCTATCAGTGGATCATTTATTTTGTAATTTGTTTCATCATTTCTTGAGCAAATATGGAATTAGGCATCCAGAGCAAACTGTGGCAGATTTCTTCAATGTAACTGTGTCTTGCACAGAAAAAGTGCTTTGTGAGCCTAACATTTCCCAATATGCTTTGATGCTGTCTGCACTTGTTTTGGCAAATATGGTGACGAGTTGCTGTCTAGTTTTCCTTTCTGTGTTTATCCGCATTTTCTAAGGATCAAAAGAAAATACACACATATCACTTAAATCTGTGATCTGTTCAAAAGATGCTGACTTGTTGTACTGTTATAGCCTGGAACATTCTCTGACTATTGCTGTGGTCCATGACAAAACAATGTATTTTGTGTGTTGTAGTTCTGCCACTTCTGCATAACTTTTTAAAGTTACCTGGTAGGCCATAAAATGAATTTTTGCTCAGTGGGTAAAATACTGGGATGTGAAATGATGACCTTTAGGAAGAAAGTCTGGATTTTGCTTTGCCTTTTTAGTTATAGGGGATGACTTCTTAAGCATGTATTAATCATTTCCATTCAAGAGCATCTTATTTTTTTATTTTACTTAGAAAAGCAAGAAAAACATTCAGCAAAAAAAGGCTTCCCAGACTGATGGTGTTTTGCACTTCAGGATACTATTACACATGCTTGCGATTATCTACTCTGCAAACAATTGTCAGAAAACTTCATCTGTTTTCCAAGTCCCACAGAAGAACAGATGTGGAATTAAGTTTCAAACAATGTACTGTTAATCACTTACATCTGGACACGAAATGAACTGGAACTCAGTGGGAACTGATTGGATGCTTTGTTAGTTGAGCATGGAGTGGAGAACTTGCATTGTTCTCAGTCTTCACTCTCTGAACAGCCCTTTGGAAACAGCACTAATATATGAACAAGACAAGGGTCTGTTTCAGATATTTAACTCTTTCTAGAGGGCCAAAACCATAGGGAACCACCTGAATGAAACTGGACTATATTATGTGGATGAATATGGAAGAGAGATTGTGCATGTATGTGAAATTTTCATTTCTATTGATGCTGTAAAGGATACTGAGGAGTAGCTGCATGTCATTTTTGTGCTTTCAAAAACAATTACTTAAACCAGCCAGCTTTGCCTGTAAGAGATTTAAAGTCAATGTTCAATTGCTGGAAAACCATGAGAAAGCAATTAGGTCAGAAAACCTACTCATGTTGTGTTCTAAACCTTAGCATTCATTGGAAAAATCACTTAAAAAGACAGCTCATACAACTACTTCAGAAAGCTACTTTTGGGGGAGAAAGGATGACTGCTTGGGGAATCTGGAACTTAGAGCTTCAACTTTACAGGTTTCTTATTATGGATCAGAGCACTAGAAAGTCCCTGAGACTAAGGAATTGTTGGATTTTTGTTCTTGGAAATATTTTTTTTCCTACTTAATAAGAATACTCATGGAAAATGAGCTACTGTTACTTGTTGCTTGTGTGATTGCCAATTTCAAAGTATGTATAGGGTCTAGAAAAGTTGTATTTCCTCACAGGAATCTGCATTTTCTGCTGCTGTCAAATTGAATCTGCTGTTAAAATGTGTAGTTTACATGTGTGTGATTATTTTCAGTTACTTGATCCTGTCTAACCTGGAAATAATTTGCCTTCCTGAACCTTCAAAATAAAAAAGGGAGTGGGGGTGTGAAGAGAGAATCTAATGAATTTATTGCTTCTTAAATCTGATGAACTTGATTAAGCAGACAAGATTATGTCATATTTCAGGGTTTATGGTAGTTCCTTGAAAGTTTTTAAACTCCCTTATATGTTAAACCGTATATTATATTGAAAGGTTAAAAAGCTAGGAACTCAGCTGTGTATGGTTTTTGGCTTGAAAATAATAGAGTTGCTCCCAGACCTTGAAATGGGGAATGAAGAGATTAGTAATGATGCATTTTCCTGCCTCCCACAGAGTTCTCTGCCTAACTGCCCCATTGGCTGTTCCTTAACTTCTCACCTTCACATTCATCATTCTGTTTATTCTGGTAGTAAGCAAATGGCCAAAGCCAATTAAAATGTAAATTCCCACTAAGATAGCAAAACACGGTGCTTTGAGAGATGGAGAGAACAGAAGGAACTTTCAGAAATGTTTGTTATTTTCCAGAGACATGGTGTCTCTTAGCTTGACTTTCAGAGAGATCTGTGAAGCTTAGACCAGAGTTTATATATTCTTTAAACAAATCTTTCATATGGATTTCCTAGGGCTGTTTTGCTTGTGCTTTGCTTTTGTTTGTGCTTTATTTCTTTTCTTTGTTTTTGGGGAGGTCTGCTTGACCTTAAATTTTCATGTTTTCTTTCAAAATAACTTTCTTTCATGGATATTATTTTGTTTATACACTTTGCAGAAGAAAAAAAGAGATAATAACATTCAAAATAAACGTCTTTATACCCTGTATCTTGTTTTTTAGCCTTCGTCAAGAATGAAATAAATGGCTAAGTATTTCATGTTCTTTAAACATGACTTAGTGAATATGGTCAATGTAGACATTGTGTACATTATCAAGACTTAATAAATGTAGTTGTTTTCCGCCTTTAATAATCAAAAGCCTGGGTTACAGATAAGAGGTCTGTATGATGCTAGTAGAATTCAAATAAGAATCAGCAGTTTTGATGAGTAATACTTCGAGAATATTTTAAATGGGTTTAGATTCCATTTCTTGATTTTAGCAGAGGGTTTGGGACAGCTTCAAGCTGTTTAATACGTTTTTGAAGAGTTGAGTGGGGGATATGCTAATGTACTTTAAAAAAGATCTTTGAATGAGAGGGCCTTTAGCAAGGGAGTTTGTTCCCTTGTTATACTTGTGGTTTTCCCCATGTTGTTTCATTAATTTGTTAATTTTGTTAATTTTGTGTATTTGTTTCATCATGTCATCAGCCTCTGACACAGAAATAGAGTTTTCTTATCTCTGCTCTTTTTCTTGAAAGGTAATTGTCAAAATCCTGCTCTTTCAGATGGTTAAGAACTTATATCTCAGTTTAACTCAGAAATAGATGTTAAATAATAATTTTTAAAATATTTTGAGGAGTTTAAAGGATATTTATAACTTCGTACAAAATGCATACTCTGATAGTCTTTAAAGAGGATGTTATTGACGTCAGGAAAAAACTAAACCTAGATTTTCTGTTTGTAATGCCAGAACATTTCTGAAAAGGTTGTTTCTTGAGCAGTGTTTAAGTAAATTTCCTTCAGAAAAAGCTTAAAATGACAAAAATTTAAAAGGCATAAAAAAAGCATCATTATAGTATACAAAAACACAATTAAAGTCTTTTTTAGTAGCTCTTCAATTCCCACCATCCCCAGGGCTAGTTAATTCTTCCATCTGCAAATTAAATATGCTCCTTAACACTTCTAAGCAGTGGCTAGCTCATTTCCTCTTCCCTGGGTTAGCATCAGAGGAGTGCCTCTTTGTGGGTTTGTAAGCTCTGTCTGGAAAAGCATTCTGGATGGAGATGGGTCAGGACTTCTGGAGGTCTGCAGAAATTGCAGGGTGTTCTCCAGAGCTGGAAAATGCAGGAATGTTATCAGGCAATTTAGGCAGTCTAATGATTGTTTCATTGATTTGTAATAGTCTCATCACCGTGATGATACTCTGGCTATAACTTTGGCTGGAGAAGGAGGTGTGGGATTGAAAAACCAAAGAAATCCAGCAGCTGTTGCTTTAAAGAGCGTGTGTGGTACAGATTAAATAAAAGAATTCGTTAATTGCTTATGACATAACAAAACTCCACAGTTGCCATCTCTGGACCTTTGGGAAAAGATAACT
Source organism: Horornis vulcanius (assembly GCA_013401035.1). Classification (NCBI taxonomy): domain Eukaryota; kingdom Metazoa; phylum Chordata; class Aves; order Passeriformes; family Scotocercidae; genus Horornis; species Horornis vulcanius. Next base: position 7,797 of record VZUA01081832.1, on the reverse strand, counting down.
TACTTGTCTCTGTTGGAGACATTCTCTTCCACTTCTGCCAGAAGACAGCTTTGTTTGTAAATTTAGGATTTTGCAGGCCAGTGTGTGGCAATCTGGGAGCAATAATTCAAATGCTAATAAATACTCATCAAAAGTTGTTACTTATTAAGCCAGCTGCCATTTAGGAAGAATAGCCTGAGCTTGCCAAGTGATTCTAGCTCACTGCTGTGGAGCATACCGCTGGTTAGGGCATTTGATCAGCAACTGCATGTCAGGGCTCCAGGGCACCCATGTGCCTCAGCCTCCTCTGGGTCCTGCCCATGCTCTTACCTGGGGGCCCAGAAGTGTGTTTCAGCCCAGCCTGGTGCCATCAGTCCATACTGGAGCTGTGTTGCCAGTGTGCCTGCGGAGGCTCAGGGGTTTATCCCCAAGATAGTTGTGCCTCAACCCTGGAGGGACCAAGGCAAATGGGGAAAGACACTCTTTTAGGTTATGGCAAGGAAAACTTTCCTTGCATGGGGCTTTGCAGCCACATGTTAATATTTCTTAGGTTTCGTTGTTCTGTTGCTTTAAGTTTATGCCACCCTGTTACCGTATGTTCACCCACGCCAGAGTGTTCTTCTTTCTCTTGAACCCCATTGAGTTAAATTTGCTGCAGGGTTCCACCCCTGTAACCCCATTAGTCCCCTTAGTTTGTATTTACCCCTTTGCACCACTTTTTCCTATTCTTATTGGACCCTGACCTCCAGACCCGCCCCAGTTGTCACATTTTTAACCCTGTGCCCTCAGACCCCTTTTGGCTCTGGTCCCTGGAAAGTGTTTGAGGCTGTATCCAAGATGCAGGCAATAAACAGCACTCGGATTTCCAAACAGGATCACTTCTCCTCGCCTTTTTGTCAGCTCTTTGTTAGCAGAGTGCTCTGGGCCCCCAGGCACAGGTCTCAGTTCCAGTCCCCTGCTGCTGTGGTGTTGACCTGGAGCTTCCCTGTGTCCCATGGTCACTGGGCTGCCCGTGGGACCTGTTCCTCTCATCATCTGCACACAGGCAACAGGTTGTTAGGCAGTGCTGGCCCCAGGGCAGAGCTGCTTTCTGAATCACTTCTTGTCTGGTTCCTCTCATGTAGTGGCCACCTAGAGCAGCTTTGTGGCCAAAACAGAGCCAAGGAACAATTTTATGGGCTGCAGATGTACTTAGTAGATATATTCTAAGATTATATTGCTGCAAAGCTTGGGATGCCTTGAGTTGGCAGAGGGTTGTACCAAGCAAGACCAAAGCACTGGCTGTGCTGTAACTTGTGGTGCAGCTGTGGAAAGGGGACTTGCCATTTTGCTTTGTAGCCCCTGTGACTTGGAGATGCTATTCAAGAAGCATTTTGTGAAGTGAACTTGTTAAGTGCTTTTACAATAAACAATTTATGTCTTTTTATCCTCGTGAATAACGCTAAAGATAAGAGCTCCCACTGATTTCAGTCAGTGTGGGATCGGGCTCATGGCTGATGTTCTATACCACTAACTTCAAATAAAGATTTATTCTTAGCTGAAACAAACCTTAGGAGCCAAAACAAATATTAGATAATAACTTTACTAATGCCAAATTTGCATATTTTTGCTTTAGTTGTTAATGACTGGCTTGTGTAAGAAATGTAATTTGATTCATTTACTACTCAGTGTTATTAGATTAAGTAAAAGGTCAAAAGGGATCTTTCATCTGCAGTGCAGGTCTCTTAATGCTTCTGTATTTATTCTGCTTAGTTTTGTGAGAATTTCTAGGATTATAAAAATGTATTATTTGGTTTAAACATTTTAATGATATATAAAACTGTGCTGTGCTGCTTTCTGGGTTAAGGTGGTACTGTGGGAAAACTGGCATTAAGAGCAGGGATCAGTGTATTAGAAGTACATCTGGCTTTTATTAAGTGTAAACTTCAGGACAGGTGCATTTGGGGAAAATATTTTTGTAGTGTGAAAAAGATTTTTTTCTTCTGTTCTTTTTGAAACATCTTGCAAATTAAGCTGCTCTATGTGACTTTTGAATTTGCTTTAAATTACATACATATAGATATGTAGCATGATCTTCTAGACTGAACAGATTAGGTAGATAATACAAAAAGGAAAACTGGGATTTTTTCTTCTGTAGGTTTGTGTGAAAGAGAATATAATGAGCCTGAGAAGAAATATTAAAAAAATCTGTTGTGTATCTTGAGCTAATAGCTTCCTATGGTATTTTGCATTCTCATTAACTTAGAGAGAGTTTTTATTTGTGAGGGTTTTTTTAACCTACTATCAAAGTAGCCCTAAAAAACGTACTTTGTCCTTCTTGTTTTGCTGTTTTTTCTGAAGGTAGCCTTAATGACGCCTATGAAATAGTACTTTTTTTTCATTTCATGTTGTTCTACATTGAGAGCAAAAGACAAAGAACCCATTGAATGTATTATTTCTATTCATAGTGACATAATTGGTCACACAAACCTTCTTGAAGTAAGCAAATATTTCTTTGATTTCAGTACTTGCCGTTATATAATACATGGAAGTATCACACAGTAGTATATCTGAAGAAAAAGCCACTTGAAAAGGATGTTTTAAGATACAGCAGATATATCTGTGTTCTTTTTTTTATTGTATTTGTGCTGGGGAGCCTAAGTATACCCACTTCCTACTGTGTACAAAGACAGAGTATGTGACATGGGAATGTTATCAAACCCATTGTGTTCTCTTAGCAGTGTCCAGTCTATTTGATTCTCCTGTATTCTGACTATAAATAAGAGAACTTTAAATCAGTCGTTCTGCTTGTTATAGAGACTCTTTTTCCCTTAGTTGTGCTAAGACATTTAACCTTTGCAAATGAGAAAGGAGCTAAGAATGAAGAATGTGTTGTTTCCACCTTTTTTGGAGGAGTGGAGCTGGGGCAACCAAGCTTACTGCTAGCTGACTTGGAAGAAATAAACAGATTTTATGCATTTTTTCCAACTGTTCTAGAAATCTGTCTGAGCTATTGCAAAATTTGTAAGAGCTCCTGAGAGAAAGAATGAGAGCATACATGTGTTTTTCCCATTTTGATTTGTTTGGGAGGATTTGGCCTTTTGCAACATAAAGGAAGTGCCTGTGTGGTGATGGGGTAGTGGAAGGCATGTGGACTTTCTTCTTGTTAGCTTTGTCACAGCTAGCAGTGAAGTTGAAGTGTTGATCTCTTTTCTCTGCTGAGCAGTGATATGGCATGGGAAACCAGCATGAAGCTGTTTCCTGTATCAGGAAAAGGTTCTTCACTCTGAGAGTGGTTGGGCACTGGAGCAGGCCCCTCAGAGATGTGGTCGCAGCACCAAGCCTGACAGAGCTCAAGAAGTGTTAGAACAATGCTCTCAGGCATATGGAATGATTTGGGGGGATTATCCTGTGCAGAGCCAGGAGCTGGACTGTACTGGTGGGTTCCTTCCAACTCAGGATATTTTATGATCCTATGATGATCTTCCTTGTCCTTCACTGGACCCTCTCCAGTAATTCCATGTCTTTCTTAGCCCTCTGCAGTTCAAGCAGAATAGCTGGAGCACTTGCCAGTGAAAACTGAGGCAAAAAAGTCAGAGAGTACCTCAGCCTTCTACAAGTCCTGGGTAATCACATCTCCTTTTTCCTTCCAGAGAGGGGCCACATTTTCCCATCTTGTTTTTATCACCAACATATCTGTAGAAGCTTTTCTTGTTGTCTTTGATGTCTCTGGTGAGGTTTAATTCTATCAGGGCTTTAGCTTTCCTAGCCTTATCTCTGGCTTCTCAGACATTTCTCTGTACTCCTCCCAGGCTGCCTGTCCTTGCTTCTGGCCTTTGGTTTATGTCTGTCCACGAGCTCCTTGTTCATCCATGCAGGCCTGGCATTTCTGCCTGACTTCCTTACTGTTGGAATGCATCATCCCTGAGCTTGGAGGAGGTGATCCTTGAATATTTGTGAGTTTTCTTGGGCCTTTCTCCCATTCAGGGCTTTATTCCATGGTTACATCACCAAACAGATCCCTGAAGAGTCTGAAGTCTACTCTCCTGAAAACCAGGGTTTGTGCTTTGTCTTAGTGCCCTCATGGTTGGAGTGATGTCTAGAATGCTGCATTTCTAGCCAAGCAGAAGTGGCCTGGTAGTGAAATGTTACCCATGGCCATATGATCTCTTACAAACAATGTTTTTACCATTCCAGCCACCAGTACTAATCATGAATATTGTTCTGATGTTTTTGGCTCTGTACCTTTCTTACATTCTACATCAATTATTTCTCTAGGTATTGCCAGGTATCTGAAGTGGTTGACTAAGACCTAAGGATTTGGAACAGTGGTGAGTAAATGAAATTCTGATTATATTTTCTGTGTTTTCACGTGCTGTCTGACTCTGAAGTTTTACTACTGTATGAAGGATGAAAGACGTTCAGTAGTTTATACCTTTTGAATATTTTCTTCTGAGTACCAAGTGCCTGTCCAGAGCATTCAGACAACTTTTTTAAGCAGAGATTTTAAGGAGAGGAGGAGGTAGTCTCATTATCTGCTCTTGATCAGTGAAGCCTCTACTTACATCACCCTGACTTTGAAAAAACTTTCAAATAACAGTTCAACCTGTACTTACTGAAGTGGTTACTTGACCCTCTGTATTAAAATAATGATGCCTGAATTGGCTTTTCAGAATAATGCAATTTTATACATTTAGCAATTATAAAATGGGATATCATTTTTCTTTCTTTAAACTGCAAACTTTGTAGTTTTTAACTCCTCCTCTGCAAACTGTGGTATCCTTTGTTAAGTTAAAATATTTTCCTGATCCCCTATGCTTATTGCTGATTCTTTGCACTGTGTGTGCCAAATACTTATAATTTTGACTAGAGAAGAGTGCAAGAAGGATCTAAGGAGGGACTTAAAAAAATTCAAATACTTAAAAAAGCGAGTTTTGTAATCTTACGATAAATATATTATTTGCACTTCCCTATCTGTAGGTGTAGGCTGTCAAAGAGAGCCTTAAAAATGCACAGATAAAATCAGTGTTCTTGTACTTAATAATTGTAGAACAGAAGGGAACCATAGAATAATTAAGATTGGAAAAGACTCCCAAGATCATTGAGTCCACCCCTTGACCAAAGGCCACCATATCAGCCAAGGACACCAAGTTGTATCTTGAACACTTCCAGGGGTGGTGACACTACCACCTACCTGTGGAACCCGTCCCAATACTTAACCACCTTTTAAGTGAAAAAATCCTTCCTGATGCCCAACCTGAACCTTCCCTTGGTGCAGTTGGAAGCCCTTTCTTCGTGTCCTATCACTGGCTGCCTGGGAAAATGGAAGAAGGCCAGTGGAAGAAGAGTAAAATAATACTTCCAAAAAGCAAATGCATTTTCTAGCCAAGAGATAGTTATTTGGAATAATGTGATGTTTCTTAGTTCTCTGGTTTCCATGGCAGACCCAATTTACGTGAAATATTCCATATTTAAGGGATTTTGTTTGATTTCAATGCTGTTGGCAAGGAATTATACTAACCCATGTATTTTGTTCCATGTGCTGTTGACTTTGATGACCAATGCAGTGAGAACCCTTTGCCTTGTTTTTTTATTATTTTTTGCTTTCAAAGCCTCGGAAGAGTACATTTGTTCTTCATTTCAAAAATTAGCATTTAGTTACAACTTTGAAGGAATCTATCAGTTTAGAATATTTGCATTCATGTAGGTCTGTGTTTACTATGTCCTCTCTGTTTCTGCTAGTATTTTACTAGAAAGAAGTAGATGAGTGAATTTAAAATTTGTCAGTAGTTCTGGATAATTCTTCTTTGCCTAGATTTTAATCTGCCCCTGTGCTCCTGTCCTCCACTGCCTGACAATTATCAGGATTAAACTGCTGTATCCATGTTATCATCAGTGCACAGACAGAATTAAAGCATTATAGACAGTTCGTATACTTTTATTCAACAAAAAAAATACAGTTATTCTTTTTTTTTGAGTTTTATGCTGTTTTAGAATGTGATACTTAAAAATTAAAGAAACTCTTATTAGACTAGAATTGCCTTTTCAGTAGTGTTACAGATAATGTAAGTTAGTTTATAATAATGTGCCTCAGACAAGTTCAGGGGGGAGTCCTGTGACACTTAACAGTACAGAAACACTAGCGTGTGCATTAATAACCAAACTTAAAAAACAGCTTGAGCAACTATCAGCAGCAGCATGTGGGAAGCCAGAGTTAAGGCTTAACAGGGCTAAGTGTAGTGGTGATGATAAAATTGCACAATTGATAAGATTAGCTCTGTGAGGATCTAATATGTTAAAAAGAAAATTGAAATTATAATTTTTCCTTCATAACAAAATATGTAAATAATATTGTCTCTCTCCTAAAGCACAGCAAAGTCGAGTTGTCTTCATTTTATTCAAAGGCAATGCATAATTTGTCTTGGGGAAACATTTGAAAATAGTTAAGCACTTATTTGCATAAAAATCTTCAGTTGTAGCAAAATAATTAATAAGATTGTAACTGCAAGCAATAAATAAACAACAAAGACAACACTTTAAAGGATCAAATTACCTTCTGCTAATCTCTTAATAAAATTTTTGGTATGCTTACTCTGTCGAGCATTCACGTAGTTCCTTGTGTGTGCTCTTTTGTGTGCCATATGAGTAAGATAGAAGCTTATAATACCTTTCCTAATAAATGTGATGGATAGATTCTGAAATTGTATTATGCAAGAAAGCACCAGTTATTTATGTTTTGCATTTAATATTAGCCAGGAAGTCATTGCTTACTGCAGGGATGCTCAGATCCTTCAAGGACCTCACATCACAGCTGATGGTAATGCACACTCCAGTGAGATGACTCAGTCAAAGTAGATGCTGTGCTAGGTGCTGGTGCTGGGCATCTCTGTAAAACAGCAGATGTTAATGTGCTTGGAGGGGAGTGTCAGCCTCAAAACTCTGGTGGGTGATCATGAGATCATTGAAGATGTGAAGGTTTGATCCTCTCTTCTCATAGCTGAAGCTTCACCAGCCACTTGATGGTATTTTTGACAGAGATGGTATAAAGGTGCAGTTCTTGGACCATGGACTTCCTGGAACCTGCCAGCTGATGTGACATATATTCTTCTGTGTTACATGAAAATAAATGTTTTGACTATTACCTCTTCAGGTAATACAGTTACCTAACTTTCCTAGATAGGATCCTTGGTGGGCTTTTGCCTTGGGAGCAACTGGGAGAAATCAAGATGGAGGAAAGCAAGCAGTGTCTTTCTTCAGGTGTCTTTCCTTGTGATGTGGTAACCATCAGAGGAAGAAAAGCTGTGGTTTGCTCAAGATATTCTAACTGTCATCTTTGTGCTGAAATTCACCATTAGATGGTGTTTTGTGTCTTCAGGAATTATATTTTGTGTTTCTGATAAGGTCCTGCCATATGTCAAACCTGAAATAGGAAACTTGTTGATAGTTTTGAAGTGACTAAAGAGTCTCTCTTTGTGTCTTAAATCCGCTTAGGAAGGCAGGAAGGAGCAGGAGGGTGGGTAAGAGGAGCCCTCCCTGCCTGCAGCCGCCGCGGCTCCTTCCTCTGTCCCCAGCAGAANTCCTTTCTGTGCCTGTGCTTCGCCTTTTTTTTATTTTTCATATAGTTCATCTTGGTTTACTCCTTCTTTGGAGAACTTTAGGATGATCTAAAAGTACTAATCCCAAATTGTGCCTCACTTCCATGTAATAGAAACAAAAATATTAGTGGATTTTTTTTTTTCAATTTTCTTTCCTTTTATCTGCCATTAGAGAGGAGAAAGTACATGTTACTGAGTCAGAAAAATATTATGGTTTCAAGTTCTTTCCTTTGGAAGGCACTGG
>VZUA01081821.1:0-27361 GCA_013401035.1 Horornis vulcanius | reverse complement strand
CCTCTGAATTTAGCAGAATTACAAAACTGATGTTAATATTACCTGATGCTGCAGTCACATCACAAGGCTGCTGGCATCCCTTTTGCTTGGTACGAATGAGTTTATCCCCCAGACCTTTCTGGGAATACATTATGGACTCTTTGCTGTACCTGAGGGCAGGATTTCACCTGGAAAGGTCGCAGAGGAGCCTCTTTATGTGGATGGATGTCACTAATAACCTTTTTGAATTTTAGATGCTTCATGTTTGCTGCATTGTCTCCGGGTTGCCTCCCTTTTGCACTGCCTCTGTGACTGTTTTCCTGCTACCTATTACTAGATTTCTGGAAGCCTTTCAAGAAAGAAGCCATTAGATCTCCTTTTACTGGTGTAGCAAAGAGGGCACTGCTTCTAGTAGACAAAGGCTGGGTTTAAAGCACACAATGAGATTTTTTGAGATATGACATTTGTGAGCTGCAGATGGTCAGAGAGTGATGAAGTCCTCTTAATTAAAAAACATCTTGTGGTTTTTACCATTGAACACTCTTAGGACAAACTCTGCTTTCTATTATGTGTTCACAGTTAATGCTTTATGCGCTTTTTGAGCTGTGGGCAGAATTTGGCTGTGTGGTTGCCAGATTAAAGTGTTTTTAAAGGACTCTTTTTTGGTTTGGTTTTGGTTTTTGTTTTTATGCTATCTACTTCTGACTTCTGTCAGAGTCACATTATAGCATAGCCCAATTTCATAAAATAAATTGAATTTCCCGTGGGTTAACACGACTCTTCTTTTGATCTAGGGAGTTAAATGCAGTACCCACCTGTCCTGTCGACAAAGAAACAATAAAAATGCATGAGGTAAGTGGCTGTAGCTTTATTTCAGCAGTCAGCATTTACATGGGAAAGGCAAAACATCTGAGAACAAGGTGGCTTTTAGTCCTCAGGGCAGAGCAGTTTTTTTGTCTCTGAAATAATGCTGAAGGAAGCAGTGATGCTCTCCCTCCTCTCTCCTCAGGAAGGAATTATGGCTGTCTAGCTAAAGCTTAATTTTATACCTCATGTTCCAAAGTTATTTCATTTTAGTCTTCTGTATTTCCACTAAAGTGTTGAAGAATTTCACAAAGCTTTGAATCCTCCCCAAGTCACCAGATGTCTGTATTTTTTTTTTAATGGAGATTTTACTGACTTGCTTTTTAAATGCCCTACCTTGCTGGGATATCTTGTTTATCTGATTGTCTTCATTTTCACTTGGCTTTAATTTGATTCTTGACTATCTCCATTAGATCTCATTAACACTGAAGACCAAATTTACTTTTGGGTAACTTTTAGAGGAAAAGAGAAGTTCATCCTTTTTATTTTGCAAGCTATTGTTGGTTTTGTTTGTTTTGTTTTATAATGGATTCATTTGTCCTTATTTATATTCTAAGGCTTAAAAGTATACTATATACTGGTCCTGCCAGAAATTTTCAAGGGAAATCAAATGTCTCCTTCCTCTCTCTCCTAGTCCTGATAAAAAATTATAATCAGCCTGTCCACAGGATTTTTGTTTTTCATTTGCCATCTTCTACTTCTTGCAAATTTTGATGACAACAATGCGGGAAGGTCTCTAAATAAGACTGAGAGTTTGCTCTGGGGGCTTCATTTATTTCTGCATACACAGCTGAGAACGGTGCTGCTTCTCAGAGGTGACAGAAAGGATACTCAGCATTGCCTCCAACCCAGAGGCACTGCTCGAACATTGTGGAGCATGCACAGAGCTGGTTTGGCCTTCAGGGCCTGTTAGCTCCAGCTGCTTTCTTCCTAGATACAGGCAGGCTCTGGCAGTGGTTATACAGCTCCTGTTCTACTGGTCCTGCTAGTTGTGGAATGGATCAGCATCTGTGGAATAACTAAGTGGGGGGAAAAAAACCCTATGCTTACTAGAAATGTCATAAATTGTTTAATTTATAGTTTTAATACAAATTTTCAATATGAATTATCAAGAGCCATACTCACAATTATGGCATCAACACTTGAACACCTAGAAGATCTGTAGTGATGTTTTGTTCTTTTACATTATTTATAACATCCCATGTGACTGCATATTAAGGCTGGTTTGCTTTCTTTGCAGGTATTCAAAGACAACTGCTGTAAAAGAGAAGTTCTCAACTTGCATGTGTTCTGCAAAAACTTTCCTGATTGCAATTCAAAAGTAATTCTGGGGCGATATCAGGTTGGTTTGCTTGATCAAATTTTGAAGCCTTTCATTTTCATGACAGCTCTGTGTATTTATGATCAGCTAAATTCCCGTGATTGTCTTCAGAGTTATTGTAGCAATGTGGTTAAAGTACAAAGATTATGACAGCTATACACTGTAAGTAGCATATATTACAGCTTTTAGCTTGTTCCAGCTTTGCTTTAGGGTTTGGGTTTTTTTTTTTAAATAAGAACCATTTGCTTTATGTAGCTTTTGTAAATCACTGTGTTCATTCATATTCTGAATGCTTAGGTGATTGTTGATTTGAAGAAACATGTCAGGTCACACTGGCCATTTGGGATTTAATCTGCTGGTGTGTGTTGCAGGAGCATCTGCTGCAGTGTTTGTTTGAAAGCATGCAGTGCACTAATGATGGATGTCAGGATCAAATTCTTCGCAAGGACTTGAAAGAGCACTTGAGCCAGCACTGTAAATTCCGAGAAGAGAGGTGCCAGTACTGTAATACATACGTGGTGTTAATTAACATAAAGGTAAGATTATGAAGCACCCTTTTCCCCTTGGTATTGCTGAGTGAAGTTTCCAGCATTGCAATGGCACTTAACTCCTGAAACAAAATTTGGCTGAGTAGCTGAAGGAGAAAGTATCATGAATGTGCTTTAAGTCATACCAATTATTGATGTTTTCTTATGAACAACAAGGTGATATGTGGCTTGCATTTGTATGTTTGGGATTACTTTTTGCATAGCTTCCTCTCTGTATACTACTTGACAAAAATGAAAGCCATTGCCTTGTTCTGTTTCTTTTTCTTCAGAACCATGAGAAAAATGACTGTCCTGATTATCCTGTGCCTTGTCTCCAAAACTGTTCACAAATAATTCTGAAAAAAGAGGTACTATTATTTTTTTTCAGATAACACGATTCAGCAGATCACGCACACTTATGAAAACAGAAAGCTATGCTGCAGACCACATTGGCCCATGCCAATAAAATTTCATTGCTCTAAGTGTTTCCTTTGTTCGATTCTAAAAGGGATATATCTCCCATCTCCTAAGTGGATTATTCTGTCACTGCAAGCCATTGGTGTTTTGCAGCATGGAAAAATACCTGGCTTGCTTATTAACTCTGAATACTCGTTTTCCTGGTAAAGTGATTGGTGGTGTCATGACAATGGCCTTTATTCACCCTCTTTGCAGGCATTTAGATTTTATTAGTGCTTCAAAGTACTAAGTATTTATTTAATCACAAACTGCTTCATTAATTCATGCAGATTGAAAAGCACCATGCTGTGTGTCCCGAGGCAGAAGTGGACTGTCCATATAAGCAGTACGGCTGTCACGTAAAGGTACTGTTTTACAGATCTTTGTCTGTACCAGGACTGGACTTTGTCTCCCAAACCAATCAGAATAATTAAAATAACCAATTTATGTCCTTTCACAACCATTTCTGCTGGCTAAGCTGAAATACTAGAGAATCAGGACTGCCCTTCCCTCACTTTCAAGGCATAAAAGAGACATTTTGAATGTTTGTGTCGATAAATTTTTTACCAACAGCTTCAAAAATCTGCTTATCTTATTATTTTATTCTTTCACTTCCCCCCTCTGCCTCACTAAGGTTAAAAGAGGGAAACTTGCTGAACATGAAAACAGTGCCCTGAGGGAACATATGCTGCAGATTTTAGACAAGAACTCCCAGTTGGAAGAACAGGTAAGACATATTTAATAAGCACTCTTCAGCAGCTCTTGACTGGTTAGAGGATGATACGAGATTCTACATTTGTTGCCTGGTTTAGCTCAGCTACATTTTAAAAGACTGTTTCTATGGTCTTTTGACACCTCAGAAGACAGAATAAGTTCTTCTAGTGAAGTCAGTCAATTACAGGGAATCCTCTCTGTGCTTAGGCACCTATATTCTCCACCAGGCACAGTGGGAGGCTCCTTGCTATTGCTCACCTCATTTGCTTTCGGTCTCTGCTTTACACTGGATATGAGGTTAAGAGATAAAGTATTTTAAAGTTTCATTGACTGCCCAGGTCACCTGCTCTGTGTGGAGGCAGCACGGAGGACAGCTGAGCCGGTTACAAGCACCTCTCTGCTCAAGATCACTTCTTTGGCTCCCAGTAGGCCCAGTTCTGTTAACTGAATGAATCTAAGCTGATGGGGGACTTTCTCTTTGCTTGTTTATGCAAGAAATAAGAGTCCCAAACTGCTAAAACTTGGTTTTGAGGTGTATATCCCTCACTGACTCATCTCTTCTGCTAGTTAGACCTCAGTAGAAGGAAAAAATCCGTATACACTCACACAGAAACACACATGCACCTGTGCATGTAAGTATATATTATCCCACTATAGAGCTGAATGGATCATCATGATGGGAATGAGAGACAGGAGCCTCTTTGCACCTGGAGCTGCACAGATCTGCTCAAAAGTCTGATTACCTTATGTGCAGTTCTTGCCAGTGCTTATTCACAGTGAATTAAGGAATGGTCTACCTAGCTCACTTAGAGGATTTGCATTGTAAACTTTTCCACTGTCTCTTATATAGTCACATATGTTACGATTTCTTCATTGGATGTTTTGGTGTTCCATAGCATTTATACTCTGATTTTTCCATCTGTAGATATCTGACCTGTATAAGAGCCTGGAATGCAAAGAGATTAAAATCCAGCAGCTAGCAGATGCCATTAAGAAGTGTGAGAAAGAATTCAGGCAGTATACACAATCGCTTGGTAACAATAGCAACTTGATGGTAAGCACTCAGGTGAGACATTGATTTTACCTTTTTTACCAATTGCTTTCTTGCATCCTGAAATATATTTCTCCAGTAATAATTGTCATTAATAGCACAGCAATAGCAAATCTTCCCAAGACCTTCTAATTTTTTTACATTATGGTATTGTCTTTTCATTTTAATCGATAAAGAAGTTTGGATATGTAATGTGGGCAAAAAGCACCGTACAAATCCTCATGGTCAGATGCTCAGGGCAAATCTGCAGGTGTAAATTTGAATAATGAGTTGAATGAAGTGGTGCATTGTGAATAGGTTCTGAATGAGGGATGGCTTCTCAGTCTGTAAATGTGCTTAATTAATCATGAAGGAGCACTGGGATAAGTTCCTAAGCCAGCAGAGCACTTTGAATGCATCACATTGTTGATACTGCTGATGTGTTAAAGGCTTCACTATCTTGATTCAAAGCAAATAGCTGGTTTTACGGATATCTCTTGTCTCTACTTCCCACCCTCTTCCAATGGCACGAACTGGGAAGGCTCTGGCCAGTCACCTGGATAAGTCTGCACGCCTGGAATCACAAGTGAAACAGCTAATACAGATGGCAAACCAGCAGCAAGGTAAATTGGACCTGCGGCCCCTGTTGGACACAATTGAAAATGTGAAACAGAAGATTGCCCTGATGGAGACGTATGAACAGCGCTTGGGTATGTTGGCACTTTCCTGCACAGGTGGGGGTGCTTTGCTGCTTTACTGGTGGCTAAGTAGAGGCTCTGGTGCTACACTCAGTCAGCTGGAGCTCTTCACTAGAAAGGGCTTTCTTCTTGCATTCTGAGATCAAGCTGTGATGGTGTGTGAGGTGTTCTCCCGCTTTCCCTACTGCACCATGTCTCTTGAACTCCAGTGGCACTGCAGGGCCACAGAGCTGGCCTTGGTTTGGTTCCTGCACTGTGATGGAGGCCCTGGTGCTATTCAGGCATTCACTATTTATAGTTGCCAGCTTTTCTTATTCAACTACCAGCTGCAATTACAGTTTTAAAAAGTTAACAGCTGCATTTCATAGCCTGTACTCAGGCTTGGATGGATCAATTTTGCCAGCTTGAGTGTGGGTGCTCATTTTATCCAGGGCTCGGACAGTTTTATTTTACCAAATGTCTCTCTCTCTTTTTTTTTTTTTTTCTATTTATCTTTCTTTCCCTCTTCTCTCAGTTGTTTTGGAAGATCAGTCCAGCAAACACGATCTCCAAATCAATATTCACAAAGCACAGCTCAATAAAAACGAAGAACGATTTAAGCTTTTGGAAGGCACGTGCTACAATGGGAAATTAATCTGGAAGATCACGGACTACAAGATGAAGAAAAAGGAGGCAGTGGAAGGCCGTGTGCTGTCCATAGCCAGCCAGCCCTTCTACACCAGCCGCTGTGGGTACAAGTTGTGTGCGAGAGCCTACCTGAACGGGGACGGCTCGGGAAAGGGAACGCACATCTCCCTCTACTTCGTGGTCATGAGGGGCGAGTTTGACTCACTGCTGCTGTGGCCTTTCAAGCAGAAGGTTACACTTATGCTTTTGGACCAAAGTGGGAAAAAAAATCACATTGTGGAAGTCTTTAGAGCTGACCCCAACAGCAGCAGTTTCAAAAGGCCGGATGGAGAAATGAATATCGCCTCTGGCTGTCCACGCTTCGTGCCGCACACCGTCCTGGAGAACACAAAGAACACCTACATCAGAGATGACACTCTCTTTTTGAAAGTGGTCGTGGATTTAACTGATCTGGAGGAATTGTGAAAAGTGTGCTCGATCAGTGTGACTGCTGTAAGCATGACGAACTGCTTTTGTGGTGAACACCAGCCATGCAATAGCAACTTGCCACCAGTCAAGCTACTGAGAATGTTTCATGGCTTTGGACTACAGGACAGATAATGAATTGCCAAAGCATCAGCCATTCCTTTTCTACCCTTTTTTCCAAGACTGCATTTTTAAGACAGCTAGAAGTTCAGGTTGGTGCAAACATGCATTCAATCCAGATAGGTTCGGTACAGGCTGGGGGTAATGCTTGGCTCCCATCACCAGACTGGTATTTGGAGATGAACTTCCTCCAGTAAATTCCCTGGAGCCCAGGCAGGCCTGTGGGCTCCTCTCCCTCACACAGAAGTGAAGCCATGCCCAAACGTGCAAGTGCATTTCAGCTGTTTGCAATGGAAACATTTCAACATCAGCGAATTCGAATCAATGTGTCTTGATCCCTCCATCTCCTGGATTTTTGAAGCAGGGAGAATGGCTTCAGTTAGGCAGGGAAAACATTTGCCAAGTATCTTGGATCTTTTTTGTTTGAATTGTGTTTTTCCAGAAAGCCCAGAGGAAGGAGCCAATGCCTCTTACTTTTTTAGCCTGTTTTTTCAGCTGCACAGAGTACCCCCAGGTCACAACAGCTTTCTTGTGTCCTTTCCATTCCTGCCTAGTGCCTTGGGACTGGTTTCCATTGGTGGTAAACATCCACAGTCCCCATCTGAAGCCAAAAGCTGCAGGTGCTTCTCACCTCTCAGGACATGGCCAGAGGCAGGGTACTCAGCCAGCCTTGCCAGCTCCTGGCTGCGCTGCTGGAAGAGGGGCCAAACTCCTGTTCTTTTGCTTCCACATCTGTACAAAAGAGATGTTTTCTGGCCTTACCAGCTCTACAAAAGGCAGGAAGAACTTGGGGAATAGCTCACGTAATATGCACTTTTCCTCTTTCCTAGAAGTTTGGGGAAGAAAGGGCAAAATGGATTAGGGAGTGAGGTTGCTGTAAGAACCCAATTTTCACAATCAGTAGAGCTTTAGTGTTTGTTAAAGGATGAGACAGCTGCTGACTGTGATGTCTGAAGATCTTAATTTTTATTCCAAGTTCCTTCTGTACTTCAAGGGACTGTGCATTGTACAGGGTTTATTGGAGATGCACTAAAACCACCAAGATCAGGCACTGAGGAACAAGTGCCTTTTTAAAGCCCTTTGGGTGCCTGTAAGAGGGATGTAATTTTGCATACTCAGTCATTTTGTCATTATAAGTAGCAGAATTTTGCATCTCTCGTCTTTTACAGGAGAGGTAGGGAAACACCACGGCATTACCCGTTGCTCCAAAGCTTATCAAGAGACAGCAAGAAACTAAGCTGGTTTCAGAGTAAGAGTAAACTAGGCAGGATAAAAATCAAAACAGGGCACAAACTGAAAGGTGTAAGATAGAAAATTCAGGAGGGCAAATGTGGCAAAATGAAAAATGCCCTTCCCATGCGGGATGTTGATAACAATCTAAATAATTCAAGGACTGATACCAAGATTAAGGCAAAATACTTCATTTTGTATCTGCAATCTTATTGCCAGACATTTACTTTCCCACATGGTTTTCAGGACATAATTCAGGCACATGTATTTTCTAACTCAGGGGTGGAGGGGAAGAGATCTTAGTAATCTGTACCTCATGGTGGGTTAGCACATGTGAAATCTTTGTTTCGATCTAGAAGTCCTTTTTGTTTTACAGTGTCAAGACATACTGAGCCACCATAGGGACTTTCCATGTTCCCGGGTACAGATCGTGAGGAACAAATTTTATTCTTGTGTACCACCACCATTGACTTCAAAAGCCATTTCAGCTGTAAAACAGAACAAATTAGGTATAACACTTGGTTACAGAAGGAGCAGGCTTGTTTTGACAGTGGTGTGCCATTCTGTGACATTAACCCCGAGCCTGGGTTTCACATCGATTATTACTTTAATATTTGTCATGTAACTTTCAAAGTGACAGAACTTGCATAATAACCTCTAATGACTGATGGGAATGTATCATCCGTGTGTCCTGGGGCTCTCCAGTACACTGAGTGTTAAATACAGAAAATGATAAAGAACTCGGACAAGCAAGGGAGGCAAGGTGAAAGGGATGTGTGTAGTCTGTATCCTGCCAAATTCCCAGCCTTTCTGCCTCCACCACCCCAAATGTAAAATGGGGATAATAATACTTGCAGAAGCGTTAGGGCTATTTAAATGTTTGTGAAGAAGTTTGAGCATGAAAAGAGCTAAGTATTATTACAACTCCATTTCTAATTGCTAGAATAGGTGATGGCATAGTGATGTGGATAAGTGTTTAGTGTTTTCCTAGACAGATTTTGGAAGCATGTTTGGTTTTAGGCAGTTCGTACTGCAATCTCTCCTCTACCTACTGGTTGGGTTTAGGTTTTTGCCATGAATATTCCTTTTAAAATTCTGAAGCACAAATTCATCCTGGGTGATGGAAACATCCCTTTTGAAATACTGCCTGTTTTATAAAGAATTAGTTGAGAAAATTAATTTTTTTAAAGACAACCTTCTTTAAATTGGTTCTTTTTAGTACAGAAATTAAGAGATCTGTGTTAAAATTTTCAGTGTTTTTTAACTACTTGTAAACAGGGTTTTAAATTTCATCCCATTTCTAATAAAGAAAAAAAAATGTTGTATAGCATGAATTGTCAGGAAGAATTTTGATGTTGCATGAAGAATACCAAAAAACTTTTCAATAATATCGTACTGGGTAAGTAACCAAAACAGTGTAGATTGTTTCTACATCAGCATACTGTATGTTTCTAATGTATTTATTGATAGTTTGTAGTTGTTTGAATAGCTCCTACTACAATCGAGGCATTTTTCTAGCCAAATGTCTTTATTGTGTACATAAACTAATGTAAGAATAAATAATTTTATCATCCTTCTGAAGAGACTGTGGCCTATATTCCTTTTGGCTGGATTGAAGCAGACTTTGAAGAATGTGGAGTACTGGGTATTTGTTTACACTAATTAAAAAAAAAAATCTAAAAGCAGAACAGCTTTAGATTAGGAATCAATGTGCTTCATGGGTATTTTGGTTTGCACTTGGATATCGCAGAGCAGCCGCAGATGCAAGTTCAGTAAATCCTAAGGTAGATCAGGTGAATATCCTCGAGGTCTGAGGACGCACTGCGATGATAATTAGTGGCTGGGGCGGGTTTGGGCTCAGCAGGGGTTGGGTTTGAGTGGGTTCAGAGCAGGAACAGGCACAGTTCCAGCATCCCATGAGTACGCGTTCTCTCTGGAGCACGGTGTCGTGCAGCCCTCGGCGGGGCAGGCCCCGGCGGGCGGGAAGGCGGCGCGGGGGCCGCGCTCTGCTCCGTGCGCCGCGGCCGCGCTNCGGACCGGACCGGGCCCGGGGCCCTCCGGCTCCTGAGGGCCGCGGGTGGGGTCCGTGAAGCAGCGACAGCCCGACCCGCAGATGTGGGTAAAACGCCCCCGGTATCGGCGCTAGCGGCGCCCAAACGCGGGTCCGGCCTCCGGTTCCTGGTGCCGGGGGATGGCGCTGAACGAGCTTTCCCCGCGCAGTGTGTGCGGTGTCATGGGAAGGGGATGTGATCCTGTGCCGTGTGCTCCGGGGTGACCCTGCTGGAGCGGGGAGGTTGGACCGGGTGGCCCCTCTGTGGTCCCTTCCGACCTGTGCCAGGGGGGCTCCATGGCGCTGCCCTCAGGCGTGCAGGCACCAGTCCTCTGTTCTGAACCTTCCCCCTCTGCCCCCCAAAGTCTTTTGGAAGTGGTGTTATTGAATGTCCCTTTGCCTCTGACTAGATATGGATAGCAAGAAGGATGAAAAAAATAGGACGCTGTGTGCAACCTCAGAAGAAGGGCTGAAGGCCCGAGGTAGGTGCTGTGATCTGCTGCTGTTCTCTGGTGTTTGTTTGTGTGTCACCCTCTGTGTCACTTACCGGGTTGGGTCACTTGCTGTTGCCAATAGACCATGGCACGCTGGAAGAGTGGGGAAAAACACAACCAACCCCTCAAAAGAGGGGTTTATTGTGTTTAAGTTCTACTAGGAGTAATTTCTGTAGGCCACAGTTACTAGCAGGCTTGTCACTGTTGCCTTATGTTGCACTAAGGAAAAGAAAAAAGGAAACGAAGGCGTAGCAGAAGCAGATCCTCATCTGTTTCATCCACCTCGTCTTCTAGCAGTACATCCACGTCTTCCTCCTCATCACGCTCGTCATCAAGGTCATCTTCTTCCAGTAGTAGTAGAGGTAAGCTACCTCCACATGCACATGATTTTTTCCCAGGCTTGTTTCAAAAGCGACGAAACCACTACAAAGTGACAATGCAAAATACAAGTGCTCTTTGTTCAGGGTGTTTCTCTCATAACCCTTTCCTACTGTGTGTAAAGGTGCTACTTCATACACAGTTTGCAATGTCCTTGTGTTAATTTGAAGTCCTTCAAAAGAGAAACTGCCATTCAAATAACTGTTACTTGGTAACAATATGCTGTATATATTTAAGCCCCTCTGTTTGTTACATTTTCAAAACATAGATTTTTTTTACTTCAGTCTATCTAGACCACAATTGTGATTTTGGTTTAGTCCTGCTTTGGTCTTAACATTTCAAGCATTTGAGGACTCATGTGAAGCTGGCACATCTGCAGAATCAGTAAATCAGGTGTTTTCAGTTTCCATGTTAGTCCAGTAAGTGGCAGTACCTTAATGTGTTCTCTTTCTCAGGATTAGTTCAACCTGTGTCAGTATATATAGCTGAACTAAAGCATTTTCTTCGTATGTTTCACATTTCTCTGTGTCTTAGCTGTAAAACAAATGCCTTTTTTAGAACACTAAACTTATGGGGTTTTATTTTTTTCCTTAATTTTTAGATTCTCCTAAGTCTAAGTCAAAGAAGAAGAAAAAAGAAAAGCACAACAAAAAGGTAAAAGTTTACAAAGAGAAATAAATAGTTAACAAACAAAACAGTTCTTTATATTTCAATAACCTTAAATGCCATGTAAGACAATGCTTTTGTCTGTGGCTGTGTAAATCTAAGTCATACTTTTAGGGTTGTGGTAGCTGAACTGATGGATGTGCACTTGACTTTATACAAAAAGAGAAATAATTTAAAGTTACTCTTGCCAATCCTTGCTGGTCCAGCTGGAGTTTAGAGTAGTCTCTGAAGAAAAGAGAAGTAGGGAATCTTGATAAGTTTATAGAATTTGTCAGAAGAAATTATTTATAGGCAGTGAGAGAAGCGAATGGTAAATCCTTGCTGTTGTAATTTTTCTATTCCATTTTCAGTGATTTTATATATTGGGGTTACTTTAAAAGCGAGAGAACGAGGCATCAGACCTTTTCTGTTCCTCACAATCCCAAGGGTTGCTAACTCTGGTGTATTACTTTCCACTACTTGTCCAGCAGTGGTAAGGGCAGGCAGTAGTGGCTGTCCTGACTTGAGTGGCCTTGAGAGATCCTCGTGGGTTTGGGGGTTTTTGCCCTTGTTAGTCTGTAAGCATAAGAGTGTATGTCTTATTCTTGTAGAAAAGGAAAAAGGAGAACAAAATGAAGAAAAAGAAAGAAAAGAAGAAAAGGAAAGAGAAAACAGGACCTGTCCAGCTTTCCAAGGTATGCTGGTCCAAGTGTGAAGCCCTGTTTTATTTCTCTACCTACATACTTAATCTGTCCTGTCATAAAAATTTTTATAAGGTCACCAGTTTGGTCATCAGCCAGTAGAAACCTCTCTCTGTTGTTGTGGACTGTTAGGAAGTATAAAGGATTATTGTCTGTAATTTTACATAATATTTGTAATGTACAGAACAGAGCTTATGTCTTTTTGACATGTGATCTCATTTCAGTTCTTCAAAAACAAGAAGAAGAATGAAAACTACAGCATGATAACCGGAAAGAAAATTAAGATGAAAATAAAGAAGACTAAGGAAGACATAGAGGTAAGGGTTAAGTAGTCTAAATGCCCCCCCTGAAAAGTGACATGTCTTTTAATATTTTTCTAGTTTTTGTAGAAGAGTGTGTCTTGCAGTTAGGAGCTGTAAACTGATTGTAGCTTTGCAGTGTGGCTGTGATGCCCTCTGAGAAATTTTAATTCATTTTTTTGGCAGGTTTTGTGTTATGAAGGGGCTTGGAATACTCAGTGATGAGCACATAAACCAAAGGATGCTTGTGCAGGTTCTTAGAATTTCAGCCTCTAATCATTAGCCACTTTGTAGCTTTCTCTTACACTGGTGTTAATTGTACTCATCTTCTTTCAGTCTCTTGTGTTCAGTTGTGGTAATTGCTACTTTACTGTGTTTTTCTGACACATGGAAGACTAGCCTTTATTTAGACAGGAATTTTAAAAAACCCAGTAGTATTATTAGGACCACATGCTCCTGCATTCTCTCAGAGCAGTCAAATGTTTTTGCTAAGATACCCAGGGAAATAAATACCATGAATAGTGTTGTGTGCTATTGCTATAGATGTTTGGACTCAGCACTTAAATAATACCTTCACCCTTCAACAATTTCCACACCTCAGGGTGACCTGCAGAGGGCTCTGGAACTGCTCAGGAAGTGTTACTTCCTTGAGGTATCCAGCTTGGCAGATTCTGGTTCAGCCCTAATAGTTCTTTCTACAGCTACCAAAGCAGTCCTCAGCATTCTGTGCTAAATTTTACTGAAAACACATTATCTTCTCTCTGTGACTCCAAAGTGTGCATTAAATTATGCTGAATGTTTGCCAGTTCTGTTCCAGTAACCTGCTTGTTACAATATTTGATGTCAAATATTTGATGTTGATCCTTTTTTGATTGGTGCCTGTGGTCTTGCTGAATTGAACGACATCCATTCTTTACAATATTTAAAGATTCAGTAATTTTTTATAAAAAATGATGGCATTGACTGGTTGGGCCATCTTTTACGTGAAGAAATAACCTAAATTCAGGGTTCTCTTATGGTGCATAAGCTGCTGATTGTGCCTAGGGAAAAAAAGCTACTTCCCAAAGCACAGGACTGCTGTGAGTACAGTGAAAGTTGCCTCAGGAGCCAGAGAGGAGCATCTGTTGTGCTTGTGAGTTCCCTCCTGGGCAGGCTGTGAGCTGCACGATGACAACCCAGTGGAGCCTCCTTAGGGAGCCACTTAGGAGCTGTCTCATGGCATAGTGACAGCCTGTCTCCCCAGTACCCATTGCCTGGCACTTCCCACGCCTCACTGGTAGCTAGTTAGACCCAGCTGTGCCAATGGCACTTGCTTTGGGGTGTGAAAACCCCACAGAAAACAGAGATCTGTGTCCTTGCTGCTGAGTACGGGTGTGTTCAACCACTGCCTCTGCTTCTCTGCCCTACAGAGGGACCGGAACCGTGCACAGCTCCTGGAATTTCTGAACTCTGCCTTGTAACGGGAGGAGTGCTCACCAAGGACTGGTAGATGTACCAAGCCAGCCATTATCCTAGCAGAACACTAAAGGGAAACTCAGGGAAAAGGACACCAAGTTGGACAAGACCAGACCCTCCTACTGAGAAGAAAATTGGGATGTCCTTTTTTTTTAATGGCAAAACAAAGAGTAGCTAATAACTTGTTAATGGACATCCATGCCCTCCTTTTGAGATCCTAAGGTAACAGCCAGGCTGTGGTGTTTTAGAAATGCCTGAGTGTGTGTTGTTCACAATGATAAGAAATGACACACTGAAGTCCAGCAGTGTAATTTCTATCCTAACTGCATGCAGAATGCACTCTTGATGTCAAATGTCTTAATTTTTCTAGTAGTTTAAGCAGAGTATTTGGAAATGTCTATTTCAAAGATGAGGTGTTTCTTTTATGTGTATTTTTTTCTGGCAGTGGTTATGCTTATCCTAAAGTGCAAATTGACCTTTGTAAATAGAACATCCTTTTACATAAATGATTTTTTTTTTGAAAGTTCATTCACCAATATGTTATTTTCTTTCAGAATTTGAGATGTGGTGTTTCTCTGGACAGTTTATTGCTCTCTCTCATTAGAAAGTGTAACAGCAAAGTACTCTAGAGCAATAATGGTAGCAAATTATTTTTATCCTAAAAGTGAAGCAGGAAAGGTC
Organism: Horornis vulcanius; assembly: GCA_013401035.1. NCBI lineage: Eukaryota > Metazoa > Chordata > Aves > Passeriformes > Scotocercidae > Horornis > Horornis vulcanius. The sequence continues at coordinate 12,627 of VZUA01081821.1, read as the reverse complement.
TCTGGTTTCGTTTGTTTATCTGAATCAGTTGTTCAGCTCATAATATATAGTTTACCCCCTGCATCTGGAGTTGCAGTTCCTAGGCTAAAAGCTCTGGAGTTGTGGCCTGCTTTCCTGATCCTGTGAGCCATGTATCAAATCTTTGTCTCTTTGAAGTGCAGCAAAACATGTATCATCAACATCCCTCAGTCTGATGGAGAAAGAGCTGTGGAATGGTGTTGAGGCAGGCAGTGACAGTGATGACTTCACGGGTCTGTTGGCAGGCCACTGTGAGATGAGACGGGTCTGGGCAGGCAGCAGGAGCCCAGCACAGCTTGTGGGTGTGCCAGCTATGGTAATTTGCTCAGTGCTTGCACTCTTCCTTCCAAACCTTGACCCCTGCTTACCCAGCAGGCCCCTCTGTACTCCCCTGCTGTGGGAGTTCCACTTGAATCACTCCTGAAGCAGGTGCTCCTCAGGAGCTACGGTTTGGGCATGCCTGAAGGAAGGACTCAAGGGGAGTTGACTTTGACAAGAACATCAAGTGTACAGCAGTCAGGGTGGGGAGAGTTCATTAAAGAGCAAATGGAAAACTGTGTCTGTGTCTGCTACAGTGTTTTGAAGTAAACCTGAAGATTTGTACCATTCCTGAAGGGATAACTTTATAACTGTTTTGATGCATGAAACCTTCTGAAGATGCTGGAATTCTCTCCTTTCCCTCCTTTTCTTTAGTTGTGAAACATTTTTTAGTTGTTGCAGAGATGTAACTCTTCAGAGACTAAAGCCCTGATCCAGCAGAGCTACTCCTTATATCCTTATGAACATAAAACTTGCAAAAACATAGGTAAGAAATGGAGTTTCCTTGACTTTTAATCCAACAATGGAAAGGGTTTTTTGAAAGCACTGTTCTGAAATGTCACTGGGGGGGCGGGAAACAACCAAACAAGAAATCCCCTTTTATTTGTCATGGGGATTATGCTTTGATTTGTGCTACTTTGGCATTTTGTAGCTAGTGATGTCAGAGTGTCTTGACCAGATAAGCAGCTTTTGTCTCTGGACTTTGCATAACAAGGTTAATCCCAAACACGCCCTTAGAAGATAACATCCTTCCCATTTCCTAGGTTATATTTTATATAAAGATAGTGTAGTTTTGAAAAATTTGGTGTGGGGTAGGGAGTAGAAATTTGGGAGATGGAATGAAAATAGGAATGGAAAACCCAGAGATCGCAGTTGTGAAGAACTGCATTGGTTGGAAGGTTCATACTTAGTTTAAATAATTTGCTTTTTGTAGCCTTGGTCAAGATCATAAAAACTCCTGCCCTGTTCCTCATTAGTATGGAAAAGACAAAGGGCCTTTAGTAATGTGATGTGGACTGCTCTTCCTTTAGGGTTTTGATAGTTGTCTCTCATGGTACAAAAATGAGTCAAATTATTTCTTCCTGTTTTTTGGTGTGTTTTCAGGACAGAGACCTTTTCTGTTTCTTTTTCTTGACATGCTGGATGTGCTTCAGTGATGCTTTAAAATATTTCTGTGCCAGCATTTACTTCTAAGCTATCATTCCTTCTAGAAAGCCAAGCTGCTTAAACTCTGTGGCAGTGATTCTGCTTTATTCTCTCCTGCCCAGTCAGTTACAAGTTCTCTCTGGAACTTCCCAACAGTGGCTGCTTTTATAAGCCTCCTTTTCTGTCCTACCCATCTCCGTGTAGATTCTTAGGTTTCTAAAGAAGCTTGAGTCATGTTGCATCCTTCCCTTCTCCATCTTTCCCCGCAAGCACTGAGACCATGTGCATCTTCTTGGGACTGAGTATCTTTGAGGCTGCTTTTGGGAAAAGGCCAACAGATTCCAGTCCTGCCTAGTGAGCACAGGCCCTTACAGCCAGAATAATTTTCCATGCCCTGCACCCTCAGGGAAGAAGTTAATTTCACTGACCTTTTCACTAAAGCATAGCTTCTTAATACTGCTTTACATCCTTGTCGTGGCAGTTGTGCCACAGACCAAACCAGATGAGAAGGTTGCAACATTAAGAACGTGGTGGAAATCAGGTTGAGGAATTTGCAAGCGTGAAGCAACGTGGGATGTTAACTTGATACACACATGGCTGATAGAGAGACTTGCTGCCTGGTCTACCAAGAAGTGCATGTTGTGGGCAAGGGTGAAGGCTGGAACAACAGAGCAGTGAAAAAGGTATGAGGTAGGGGTGGAGGGGGATGGCTGCCGTCAGAAGAGATGGAGTGGGGCAGAGCTCAGGTGATGAGGCAGGGGCTGCAGAAACTTGCCTGGCTGGGCAAGTTAAGGTTCTTCCTACAATGCTGAATAATAGAAGTCTTTTAGATGTGAAACCTGCCTTTTGTGTGAGTGTATGTGTGTGTGACAGTCTTCCATATCACACTCACCTTCTGTGTTCTGCACCATTTTCCATTCTGAGAATCATGCAGAACTCAACTGAATTTTTTTAGCAGCAGAATTTTCAGAAACAGAAGTCACTGTCGTGGGAAGGAGAGGAGGGATACATTCTCTGAGCTGCTGCTGCCATGCTGATCTTCCTTGGCACTGTTTAAAGCATTCTGTCCCAGCCAGTTCTTGTGGGCAGTGCAGTCCTTTGTTACTCATTTCCTTTAGAGCTGGCTTGAACTTTATTCTGTTGCCCACACAAAAATATAGCAGAGATGAAAAGCTGATGAAATATTGATAAATGCCACTTTGACTTGGAAGTACCTGGCTCCATGGAACTGGGGTGTCTCATCTTGCAGAGCTGAGCAGGGCCTGCCATTTTGGTAACAGTTCAATTTTCAGTATGGGTGAACTTGGGCAGGTTGTGCTGTTTGGATGTACTCGGGGTTTCACGCTGCAGGAATGTGTCATTCCCAGTCATCCTCTGCAGCAGGAAAACTCAGTGAGCTCTACAAGCAGAGGAAGAGCAGAGGTCAGAGAGGCTGAAGTGACTTGCCCTGGGGTCACCTGCTGAACCTTTCTGGTGTGGGCAAGGGCCTTTATGGCTGGTGGAGCTCTGATGTCCTTTCATGTGTCAAGCACACTCCTCATGGTTTTTGCTGTGTGCATTTAGAAACAAGTTTCTAAAGTTCTGGTTCAACACTGTCATTTGAGGACTCTGTGGAGTGGCTGGGTTTTATGTCATAGTGGGTTTTCCTGAAGGAATGAGGTCCTGTGCACACCTGAGAATCCTTCAGTTTGCACTTGGTTATATTTGAAGCTGTAGCGTGATGAGTTTTTGAGGACCTGCTTCTTAACATTATTGGCATGCTCCCATCTACCTAGTTCCATCTCTGGACAAAATTAATCATCAAAACTACTGTCCAGTGCACAGGTTGTGATTTACTTGCCTGTTGACAACATGTATTTTTTCTCCCTGCCTGTTCAATTTCAGTCTTAAATTGTGCTTCAGGAGTAAGGCACATGTAGTGTTGTCTGAGGGATGAGCAGGACATGGTGCCGAGGGGTCTAAGGAAGCCTCTTGGGAGCCCTTTGGAGCAGCATGAAGAACATCATTACTACCCAGCCTGAGAGTGTTTATGATGGCAGCTGCCCCCAGTGCCAGCCTGCTGGCCACTGGTGCCATCTTCCACTCAGAGGTGACAGGACAGTGGTGTGAGAGTGAGGAATCTGCATTTGTCCAGAGAGGCCCGGTTAGGAAGCTGCTGCCTGTTCCCTGCTTGGCCGGTGCTGGAATATCTGCCGGTAGGTGGCAATGCTGTCCAGCTGGAATGTCACAGAAATCTTTTTTTTTTTTTACCTTTGGACATTGGCTTTGCACTTTCTTATTCTGAAACCCTATAATTAGCCTGCAAATACCTAATTATGGTTGTTTATGGGGAACATGTGTTACTGCTGTCCTATGAATTTAATCCAATCTTTGTTCCTTTCTTGCCCCTGGCTGTGCTGAGGACAGACAATAGTCTCTTCTGCTGGTGCCTGTGTGCCAAAGGCAGAAGGAAGCCTTTAACTTCTCAGTAGCTGAATGCAACAGGAACAGGCTGCTGAGAGCCACCAGGGGCCTGGAAGTGCACCACCCTACCTGGGGCTGCTGAGTTCTTCAGAAACTGCACTCTGCTCTTCTCCAGCTCCCAAATACCAGTGCCAGAATATAGAAGGAAAACTCACCAATGTAAGGAGTATTTCAGTGTCACTGCTTCGTAACACATCTGGTTATTTAAATAGTCTTCAGACCAAATTAAGTGCAATTTGTTGCCTTAAGAAACCTGACACTGGAAAGAATCAGCTTGGAAAAGTACTGCAGATGGACTGTGACCTGATAGAGGCCTCTGAGGATACAGTATTGTGAACACTAAACAGATGTAATAGTAATTACATTCTGAAAGCAGACACACTGATGTCAAAAACACAGAAGCTCTTTTCCTCACTTTGGTGTCTCTGCTCCTTTATTTGGTAAAGGCAACATGTGTCTGTGGCTAAAATATAGAGGTAAGATGCTATAATCTGTGGGATAATCCTAGCCAGGACCCTAAAAATTTATAATATTATGAAGTGTCCAGTGACAAGTGTGTACAGTGTGTTCTTGTAGGCCTCTTTCTCACTTTTCTGTTGTGTTTTTTAAGATCTCACCCTGTAAGGATTTTCCCTTAGTCTGAGAATATCTTTGTGCTGCAAATGCACAGAGAATACGTGGTAGTCCTTGGGAGACTTGGGCCCAAGACCCAGCACTCAGGGCCAGCAGAGCATCTTTCTGATATAAGCCAGCTTGAGACATGGCTTGTCTGACCATGCAGAGGGAACAAGAGGTCCCTTGTGCCAACAGCCCACACACAGACAGCAGTACCAAGGAAAGGCAGGCACTGAAATGATGATGTCTCTGCCTGGTACAGGTGGGTGGAACTGTGGGAGGCCTAATAGCCCTTCCTCTATTGCAGGGCACAACCAAAAAGGCTGTGACAGATGCAGTCCAGTTCTTCTAACAGTGCTTTTTGGGCAAAACTACAGTACCGTATCCTTTTAGCAGGGAGGTGTAGCAGAACACAGAAATATCAGAGTGGCCATTCAGTCAAGCTGTAGTTTTCCTTCTAGGAGAGGCCTATAGCAATGTCTGGGGCAAGTAGGGTAAGCAACAACACAGATTTGCTTGTCCACAGCTTCTGGCAAGCAGCAGCTCAGGCCCTGTGCTATAGGCTGTGTCTAGAGCACTGTGGTTTACTAACCCCTGTACTCACACGGTCCTCTTTTGGAACCACTCATCTGTGTGATGTGCAGAATGTGCTAAGCAATGCAATTCATGCCCCAGTGATACCTCATGTGGGGAAAAGAGGTTCCCTTTTGGTAAACACATGCATGCTTTGTATGTGCAATGCTTAGCACAGGGAGCCCTGAGCCATCTGGGGCCATCTGCTGATATTAAAGTGTTCCAGTACACAGGATCAGGTATGGAATCAACAGAGTGACTCAAAAGTATCTGGAGACAAAACACCCATTTTGTCTCTCTTATCATCTCATTTTGTGGTCATACTGGTTAGTATAAGACGTGCTCGGAAGCACGCTGATGAAGACTTCAGTTCAAGGTTGTATCTGCAGGCCATGTAACTTCAGAGAACTTCAGACCTTTGCAATTGCTTAATCCTGGTTATTTATCACCTGATATCTTGAGATCTGATTGTAGAGGTAGCAAGATAGAAGGTGGGCAGTTGCATGTGCAGCCTGTAGAGAGAGGATGGAGGTATTTTTGTTTGGATCAAGTGCCTTTACCATTCATGCCTTCCTGCTTTGATACATGCACAGTAGGGCAGTGGAACAGCTGTTGTGTTTGGCTAGATAGAGACAGATTATGTTTCAGGAGATCTTTAATTAAAGACAACAAGTACAAATAAATTGGTTTATATTCCACAGCTTTGCTTTAATTCTCCAAGGTTCCGTGTTGAAATGTATAAACAGTGCAGTGTCAGCAGACAGGTATTTCCCTCAGAGCTTACTCCAATTCCCCATGGCATGACAGGTGCCTGAACTCTGTGCTGATGTGGGTGAGGATCCTGCCTGCACATCCTTTCTGGCTGACACAGCCCGTGGCCAGGCTCATCTCTAGAAGCCACAGGAGCAGGGCTGCACAGCCTCCCTGTGAGAGCAGTGGCTCTAAGGAGTGCTAGCCCCTGGAAGCTGGGCAGTGTGGCTGAGCTGCTGCCATTACTTATTAGAAGGTATAGCAAGTCTAGGACTGCTTTTTCCTAGGTGTGACAATGTCCTTTGGATCTTCACACTACACAAGTTTCATCAGAGTTAATTTCAGACCACCATTAGTCCAGATTTATGGTTTGTGGGCCACTTGCAATGGATGATTTGGGCTGGCTGTAGCCAGAAACAATCTGGTTAGCCTGCTGTGTGTGCCCAGTGCCATGGACCATAGCACAGTAGGTGGGGACAATCAGGAGTTTCATGCTCCTCATTTGAACTGATGCTAATTTAGCCATGCCAAATGTGGAATTAGGACAAGGCAAACAAGAGTGCAGAGTTGTTGCTGCATGCTGAGACCGAAGGATCATTTAAGGTTCAGTCTCCAGCATTTCTAAGAAGAATGAACACCACAAGCAGTGCAGCAGTCGTGCACCCTCATCACCTCCCAGCTCTGCTTCAGTACTTGCTGCTGCCTGCAGGAGCTCACAGTCAGTCTCCAAGCAGCTGGCTGCAGGCAAACATGGTACTACTTCTACCCCTGTAAGGGTACTAGATAGCATGGAGTAAGAATAGATTTCTCATAGCTTGGTATCTGAATATCCCTCCATTGTCAGATCCTACTGTGAGCCCAGTGTAACTTCCAGAAGTGGTACAGGGAGAGTGATACTGTTCAAGAATTTGGATTACGTTTTATTGTGGAATTAGAAACGATAGGTAAGTTGAGGCAAAACAGCTGCACTGCCACATAACAGCTGCCTGGCCTCCATAATATGCAGGGCTTTGACCAATGGTCAGATCTGTCTCCTTTGCTGCACAAGAACGGTGTCTGCCAGCTGGAAGTTGTTAATGAAGGGCACAGCACGATCACAGGCTGCTGTGATAGTGTGAGCACTCTTCAGTGATTTCCTTGGCTTAGTACATTGCTGCAGGGAAGTTACTTACTGCTGATTCCCCTTAAGAAAGGGTGAGCATACTACTGACACTGTGTGGAACAAAGAGCTTTGTGGCAGCGTGTCAGAACGTCCCGTGTCTCCCAGCAGTCCATCAAACATGGCATCGATGCGGTCAATACTGAAGGTGTCAAACAGAACATAAGTGCAAATAAAATTAATACAGAGCTGCAGCATGAAATTCATGGACTCAGTCTTCAGTACCGTGCAGTGGCTCCCAAATATATATAAAAAAATATGGCTGACTCTTTTCCAAACAAGAATTGTTTCTGCAAATTATGGTGACCCCTTGCTAGAGATCCTACATCTTCTAGACAGCTAAGGCTATGCTAAGTGTGTCAAGCCTTGGTTTTTACCTCATATACACAATCACATTACTTCACAAGGACATATGGCTGAAAAACACTAAGCTGATTGTCAGAAGGATTTAAACTCTCCCTCATTGACCTAGAGTTGAAATAGCCTGTCCCAAACTGGATGCTGTATTTGGAAGCCCTGACTTTTTGATTAAAAGTGTCCCTAGGAGGGTTGCTGGCAGCAATGTTTACCAAGGGATAGAAACTGCAGCCTGGCGCTAGTAAGAAAGCCTTGTCTCCAATCTTACACAGCCCAGAGGGAAGAGAGGACAGAATCCCAGTCTCAGAGAGCTCTTAGGGGGTTGATCTTGATCTTTGTTTTAAGCTGCCTTCCTCCATCTCTGGAAGAAACTGCACATTTCTAGTCTAGGATAGATTTCATGTACTGGAATTCTTCCCAGAGTTGGCACAGCTTCAAAGGGTTTTAATCTTGGCTGTAGAACCCACATGCTGTTGCAAAGATCCCCAGGGAAAAAGAGCTGGAAACGGACAAAAGAACAACAAAGCTACAGGGTCCTCCAGGAGGCTATACCCCACTGAGATGATTCCCCAAAAGCCAGTCACACAAGCAAATCCCTCTCTTCATTCCCCATCTCCCATTGGTCACCACAAAGCATCCTAGCCCTTGGGTTCTCCACAGGACGCTTGACTTTTCACAGCGTGCCCTACTGTTCCCTTTGCTGGTGAGAGCTGTCCCTACAGATGCTGAGTTAGGGCCTTAGCAGCTTTTCCTGTCTCTTCAAGGTCTCAGAAGAACCTTCATCTGCCAGCGCACTTCAGTTACTCACAGCAGCAAAAAGTTCAGATGATCTCAACTGTGGCCACTGTACAGAGAGCCCTGGAGATGAATGCTGAGTGCCTTCACCCTTCCCTTTACAGGGATACTCTGCTTCAGCCCTCTTTCAGGCTTGGCCATAAACATTAATTTCAGCCCACTGATTTATTTCTGGGGTGTAGGGTGGTGCACTTAGCAACACTGAGCACTGGGGCCCCAGAACAGCACTTGACACTGCACTGAGGTATCCACCTGTGTATCTAAACAGCAGGTAGATAAATTTCTATCTACTCTGCAGGTGCAAGGTTCAGGGGGTTCTGCCTGCACAAAAGAGAAAGTACCCAAGAAATTTGAACATGCATAAACTGGTGGTTGTGGAACATGATTGGTCTTTAATCTCAAAAAGCTTGGGTCTGTTTCTACTCAGGTTACATTGTGAACTGTCAGCAAAAAAGCGGATCAAGAGCAGTGCTGAGGTTACCTGTGAAGTTTGTTGTAGCACTGAGGGGGGCTATTAGTTGGAAAAGGAAGTTCAGTTCCAAATCAGATACTAGCTTTAACTCACAAGCCTGATCCTGCAAGCCTCGCTCATTTAAGTGGCTGTCTTGCTTTCAGCAAGATTGGTCCAGCCAGCAGCTCTCAGTAGCTTGAGCCAAAAGTTTTTGTAGATAACTACATCCAGGCTGGAGGGGAAAGGGAGAAGACAGACATAGAAAAACTAATTCATTTTCCACAAGAAAGCTGTAATAAAAATGAGATAGTAAGTGAGCCTTGCCCTTAAGGTTACTGAAGAGCTACTGAGTTAAAGGAAAGGCTACCATATTTGGTAATAAATGGTGTCACAGTCTGCAGGCATCAGCAGTGCTTACTACGGACACAGCTTCCAAGACAGAGACAGGCAGGGAAAGAGAGAAAAGAAGAAACAGTAGAGTTTAAAAAGGGTAAACTGGAATCTTGAAAGATCAATGTCTAAAAACCTTATTCGGCATAGAGTCAGAAATCCTTGGTGTTCCGAAATTCTGGCATGCTCCAAACCCTCCTGTTGGGCTGGGTGCCCCGTTCCACATCCTCAGAGATGGTCTTGATGTCACTGATGAATGGGGAAATCCTGGACCGAGATTTAAATGTTGTTAAGGAGAGGCTGGTTCTGTTCTTTGTGTTCCACTGCTTTGCAAGCTTCTTGGCCTCTTCCTCCTCTTTGATCTTCTCAGCAGCTTCCTGCAGGACGGAGCGGAAGAGCCGGGATACTTCCTGCGCTTCGGGCTCGTACTCCGCAACAACTTGCCTGAACCTGGAAGCACAGTCAAGGCACAGCTTTGATTAAAAACATCAAATTACAGATTGCTGCCAAATCGCTGTGCTAGCCTTGGAACTTGCACTTTCCTGCGAAATGGGACTCCCTGGACTGAAGGGAGCAACAAAAAGGAGGAGCCGTGAAGATGTGCCCAAGGTCTTTAAAATCACAAGAGAGCCAGGGAATGTAAGGAAGCAATGAATCACTTTCTCATAAGCACAAGAAATCATACAGAGAACCAAACAAAGCTAGAAGGCAAGTTTGAAACAGAAGGAAGTGCTCTTTTCACACAGCACCTATTAAACCAGTGATTTCAATAGCCTAAGAAACAAAATTATTGGACAAGTTTCTGGAAAATGTCCCCGTCACTGCTGATTAAACATGATTGTCCAAATGCACGTCATTGCTCGAGGTAGTTCCTGAACTGCAGCTTACCAGAAACTCAGGATGGACCAGGGAAAGCCCCACTGGACTTCCCCCACTTTCCATTCTTGTTCCCGATAGCATTACCCAATGGCCTCTAGACAAAGGAAAATCCAGTCATTTTGTTTGGTAGTCTTTCAATATTCAACCTTCAGTGAAGTGGTATTTCATCTTCCTATGGATTTGTGTAAGATAATGGACTAGCTCAGCTGAAAACATCTTGGTTGGCAGCATGATGCTGTACCTAATTAGATAACTCTAAATTACTTCAGTGCCTTCTCAGCAAAGAGCTCAAAAAGGAGTTTTTTGAAGTTTATTAGGCTAGCTTAATACCAAGGAAGTGAAGCATCACCACTGTTTATTTTTGCAGTTGAGGAAGATAAGATGCAGGCAGAATAGTTTTATTGAAGTCACTGAATGGGCCACTGGCTTGTCAATGAAGAGACCATGCCACTCCTGACACGTTGTTGGGTAAATTGTCCTCAGGCTGGAGAGTGTGGGATCCACAGCCAAAGCTCACACACCGGTTGTATAGATATTCTGATTGTTCTGGAATAGTATGCATTTGTGACAGAGGGTTATATGGCTACTCTTCTAATAAATATTCAGTTCTTAATGTTAAATTATACCTGCAAGCAGACACAGAGCTAAACTAGTACTTCACTAAAATCCAGGTATTTGTACTGCAGGGAAGTTAAAGTGTGTAAGGTTAGCATTTTGATATTTTTCTCCAACAGAACTTAACAAAGGTGGAAAACAGTAGGATTGTATTTAAATAAGCCTAATACAGCAGAAGCTGGTAGAATAAGATATTGCCTCTTGGGTTTTTTTAAAAGCCCCAGGAAGGTAAGAAGGAGTTCAGCACATATGGAATTGCATTGCTTAATGGTGTGCCAAAGGACACCCAAGATAATGAGAACAGAAAGCAAGCCAAAGAGAAACCAGAAAGACTTTTTGTATGTTTATGTATTTTTGACACGGACTGTGGAGGCCTGAAATTGGACACACATCATGACTCTGCTTTATCCCAGATATTTGATATTTCTCTCCCAGCAATTACTGGCAGCTATGGGTACAGCTGTGGAGACACCAGTGTTGCTTTCTGAGGGAACTTGGTGTCAGCAGAAGCACCAGTCCCTTCCAGTGCCAAGCCAGAGCAGTTTGACACAATACCTTCCCAAGTCACCAGAATGTTTCTTTACTGTTTCAGTTGCTTTGGATGAATTCTTAATCTCCCTCCTCTGCCCCCTCACCAAAAATCTCTAAACTTGGAATGTTTGGGTGCAAAAAGCCTCTGAGGTGCTGTAGTTCCTGCTGGTATTTAAGTACTGGCAGGGTGATGCCAAACTGAGTTGTGCAGAGCCTGGAAGAGCAAGAGAGGATCTCTTGCTGAGGGTTAGCAGACAAGAGCAGGAGCTGGGATTTGTTGGACATTGCAAACTTCCTTTCTGCCTTCTGAGGAGCCATGTCAGTTGCATTAAAAAAGAGCCCAAAATACGGTTTTCACAATAAATACATTTTCCCTTTATCCTATTTAAAGCATAGACAGGTGAATTCATAGAAACTCAAGTCTTCACAGCATTCTTATTATTATACCAGGGAAAGCAGCTTCAAAGGATTTCTATTACAGAGGTGAACAAAAATGAGTCATTCTGTTATTTTACTTCAATGTGTGTTTTAAAGAGAGGCACTGTTATATTATATATATAAATATCATTACATCCTCCTCTTTTGTATTGGCAATTGTGCACCCAGAAGGCCTCCTCACTGCCTCCACTTTCAGAGGCTGTGTGTCATACTGCTGGATTGCAGCTCCAGAGCAGGGAGCAGCACGCAGCAGGCTATTCCTGGGCCAGTGCCTGGCTCTGGGAACAAGAGGGGAAATGGAGGATACGACAGCAAATACACCCCCTGAGCAGAGAGCTCTAATGCTAATGCCCTGTGTTGCTGATAACACTCCCAACCAATCCAGCTGAAATCGTTCTCTGAAATCAGGGTAACTTTCCACTCGCACAGCTGTCTGCCTCTGCACTCCTCTTAGCTTAGTTTTGTCAACTCTACTGTTAAGATTTACCTCTAACTTTTCAGGATAAACATCAAAACTACTTTGTAAAGATTTGAGCAGGTCTAAGAAACAAAGAGAAAACAATCAAAAGACTGTCAGCCAGTCACACAATGAAAAGCCACCCTGATTCTGATGGAGAAGGGAACTAACAGGATGAACTAACCTCACCCCTTTATTAATGCCCACCTAACTTCAGTACCAGCATGTTTGTGTAAGGGACAAGCTCATGTAAGAAGTCCTAAAGGGGTGGCCACCACAAATATTTCTCAGCAGAAACGATGGACAGGTTACCAGGCCTGAGCTCCAGCTAAACCAGTCTGTGTATCAGAAAAAATAAGATGTTTTTGCTGCAGGCACCTACACATAACCAAAGCCATCTTCCCCAGGTATCAGTGAACACCAGCTGATGTGCTGGATGATCCAGCAGTCTGCTCTCTGCACAGAACACCACTGGAATCAAGGAGTATGGCCTTGTATCTTGGGAAACAAACTCCACACAAAGCTGCTCAGTGGGGTTAAGAACACAAAACTACACAAGGCTCATCTGTCTTCTAGCACAGGTTAACACCCTTATGCTTTTGCATGGGATAGTTGCAAACTAGGCAACTGCACAGCCCTGTCCAGAAACACCTCAACAGGGTCTCCTGAGTC
>VZUA01081814.1:12549-27232 GCA_013401035.1 Horornis vulcanius | reverse complement strand
TCCTTTTGTACTCTCCAGCTGCTGAAAACATTTTCTGCTTTATTAGCTGTTTGCAGGCTGTGATGTCTCAGTGCTCAGTGAGAGTACTCTTGGGTGCCAAGATTTGCAGGGTTCAGGCCAGAACAGAATGTAAGATTAGGCTCTGAACTGGTACAAGTGGACTAACTGCAGGGCTGTAGACACTAGCAAAACTACACTTGTTGCTGCCCACTTATCACCTCCTGATGTCACTTGGAGTTTTTGCTTTCAGTCTGTTGCTGCAGCATGTTGGTCTAATAAATCACTTGTTTTACACCATATGCACCATGTGGATCTCCGCTGCTTTTAGCTCACTAACAGTTAATATCTGTGAGCCATATTCTCCAACAAAGAGAGCCACTCTGTCATGGAGAAACTCTTTATCAGCCTGGCAACTTGTGAACTCCTTAGCATTTGATCTGATGCAGACAGCAGTCCTGATGAAATCAATAGCTGCATTGATTGAGTAACAACCTGAGGGACTGGGCCCTGGACTGGGCTAGCACAGCCAAGCGATGAATTCAGTGATTGAAATGTTTTCAGTAGAGTTAGGAGCTGTCCCCTAAGACAGGAGATTTCTGCAGACTAGAGATTTTAGATGTCATAGTATGAACTCTGATATATGGACAACTCATCTGTAAATCAATCTTTTCATGGTATAAACATGGCTCTCAAAGTTCTCAGTGTGACTGAACTCCCAAGAAGGGCCTGAAGGTGCTGCCCTTTGTGCTTCCCCAGCTGGGTTCCCCATGAGGCAGAACACTGGCTCCCTTCAGTACACAAAGTGCAGCCCACTGGCTCCAGAGATGGAGCCTCCTTGGAGCGATTGGGAACAGCAGCATCTCAGAGCTACTCTGGGCTGTGCTGCCAGAGCCTTGCCAGCCTTTCGCTCTCCCAGACACAAGGAAAGGCAGCTCTAATTGCTGCAGCTCTCCAAATCTTTTCAGTGCCTCTGTGACACTTTCACCTTCCAGTCTTTCAGAAGTAATCCTGAAAATGGGCACTGTCAACTGAGAAAAAACAATGTGTTAATCTCCACACCACCTAAAGGGCAAACCAGACTGGAGGACTTCAGTAGCTGGGCTTCATGAGCTCTGTGATTCGTGCCAGTGTGACCAACCTCTGGAGACCTCACAGATTCATTCCTCACCTTGGTTAACCAGCTTACCCAGCAGCATGACTGGGGTCAGTTACACTCACTAAACTCCTGACCTTGGATAAAGCCTCCCTGATCCCCTCAGCAGGACAACATCCTTTTGCAATACTGATAAAAGACCTGGTTCTGTGCAGCTTTGCACAGTCAGTCGTTGAGTTATTCCTGACTAACACTAACATTAGGAAAACACAGCAAAGATTTCTGAAATGTTTACATGGAATATTATTTTAGTGGGGTATTTTGCTGTTTGGTTTTTTTAATTGATACTAACTGATCAATACATTTTTCCATGGAACAGTGAGGATCAAAACCAGAAATGTGTCTGCATCTACTTGTCAGTGCTCTTTTGTAGTGGAAGACACCATAATTTGCTGCAAAATACATGATATCTGTAGGATAAGGAAAGCTTTGTCTATGTGGGAAAAATACAGTGATGCATAAATTTATAAACTATAAACTTTATGCATAAAATAAACTGATGCATAAATTTAAGGTTGGGTGAAATTTCTTCTAGTGTATGAGAGGTTTGTTGAAGTTTAGCCTAAAATGGAGCTCAGAGAGACAGCATATCTGGGTATTTGTCTAGCATGAAAAGCAAAAACAAAAAAACCCAACAAAACAAAACAGAAAAACACCCAAACCAAAGCCAAACAAAAACTAAACCTTAATTAATTAACTGTGTTTTCTCTGTTTAGTGTGCTAAAATTTTGACCTGGAGTGTGGGCCACAGGCGGTGTTCTGAGGTGGGTGCTAAAAGAAGCTTTCTTTTTCCTCTGTGGGACCTTTCTTACCAAGTGATTCAGGTGATACTGTGATAAGCCAGGATCAGATATCCATCTCTGAATCCAATTCTGCTAAAAAAAAAAAGGGTTATTGTCTCCCAGTCTTTCTTCCCAGCTGTTTGTTGGTGTCTTCCTGCCAGATGTTATCACATCCTCAGATTGTTTGCAGAAATGTTCAGAAGAGGGTCCTTAAGTTGCTTCTGACAAAATCCTCTCAGTTAGCAAAGAGCTATTACTTAAACCATTTTAAGTAAACCTGTCTTGTTTTGATTGATAGGATTGGGAATGCTTCCAAGGTCATCCTTTAAGAGGCTGCTGTGTCCTGCTGATCGAGTGGCAGGGCAGGGGCAGGTAGCTCAAGACAGTAGCCACTCATGAATTTTTGGTCAGTGCATCTGCCCAACATCCCCCAGTAACCCCTCAGCTGGTGGTGGTGGGCTGGGACTCTTGGGCCCTGTTCCTGGTTGAGTGCTGACCCAGTACAGAGTCTTAAGCACATCAACCATTTATACTTCAGTTTCTGCATCAAGGCATAATCATCCTCACAGCAGGAGCACTGTGAGAGTTAATTGTAGAGTGATTTGATCCCCTTGGTGCTGAGTTACAGGTGACTGCTGCTACTTCTGCCTTTCATAAGAATTAACTTTTTTTTTCTCTCTGATGTCTTCAGTAAATTAAAAGCCAAATTTGTGTTCACAATGGGAAACTGTGCTCCACTTTGAAGAATGTTGTTTATTCTGATGCTTCACTATCAGGAATGTTGCTATGTTAAGTGGCCCAGCAAGGAATCCTCCCCCTCAGCCCTCATCGGAAACAGCACACAATTCCCAGGAACAATGCATCAAACTATTCAGCTGTCCACAGGGAGGGCTAAAATCGGCTCCCTGGGTGCCCCTCACACCCAGTTCAACTTCGTATTGCTGGGTAAGGTTAGTGTGAATGCATTTGTGTGTGTATTCAATTAAAACATCAGCTTCTCAGGGAGACCAACACTCACTGGAGTGCACAGCAGCACACCCAACATGCCAGTGAGAACAGCTGGAGGGAAGAGTCCCCTTCAAGCAGAAACACAAGTTAGGAACACCTTTTCTCCTCCCAGAGATAGGCACATCAAGCTGTGTTCTGTAATGCCATATGAATCTAAGGCTATAGCTCTGCACTATAAAATATTTCTCAGCAATGCCAGCTTGAGGAATTCCCATCCCTGGCTCGGTGCAGTGACAGCACAGTCACTTAGGTGATCATCTCTCCTGGCAGCACACCCCAGTGCAGAGGTGATAATAAAGTCAGGAGTCATTTCACTGCTGAAGAAAACAGAACATGTCACTACACCTGAAAGTGCCTGTTAAGGTGATGCACGGCTGGCTTGCTGCTCAGTTTGGCTCTTGTTCCTCCTTACAGCACTCCAGCTTTATAGAGCAGTATGGCATGTATGTGGGTATATATATAAAATCCATAATATGGTCTGAGCATCTCTTCTAGTGGAATAGTTGGGGTAGGGAGTGTTGCTTACATGGCTGGAAGAATCTAAACTTGAGCCCTTAAAATGAATATTAAAAACTATGCCTTGGTGACAGCAAAGGGTCAGTGTGCAAAGTGAGTGATTTTGTAAAACTGCTATTGCCCAGGAGTCAAAAAGCTATTTTCTAGCAAGTATCCTTCCAGAAAAATTTCACTCTTCAAATTATTATAAGATGCTTTCAGCTCTTCCAAGATGATATGATGGATGGTGAGAAAAGCAAATGAAACATACTGAGTTTAAGCTGGTTTACTGAGTTTAAGCTGGTTTACTGCTTAACTGTATCTCTACTGGGTATACTGTTTTTTTCATTTTAAGCTGCAAAAGGGTTATTACCATCTTAAAGCTGGGAGCTCCAGTCTCCAAATCCTTATAACATCATGCAAAAGTAAATGGGACAGTGAACTGACAGACACTGTCATAACTTACTCTCTGGAAGCTTGCTAAAATCCTGCCTGTGAAGGCACAGAACCAAATCCCATCATCACCTGAGGCTAAGACAGTGTGACCATGGCAGCTTTGGGTGGAGCTTTGTCCACATCACCAGACACAGTTAAGGGCCAGCCCTTACCTTCTCTGTATTCCAAGGACATCTCTTCCTCTTGTGTGTGCCTGAGCAGTCACAGTGTGACAGCGCCTGCCATGACTGAAATCTTTAAGAGGAAATATGGAGATAGTGCAGGAAAGTTGGAAGATTGGATTTACCGGGGAAGCTTGACCCAATTCATCCCCCACAAGGGTGGGTTGGGATTGCAGGAATATCTCCTGTCAGCCTCCTGTAAATAGGGACCATCCACCGTGGTCCTTGGAGGCTGTCTCTCCTTTCCTCCCTTCCACCCTCCCTTGTCTCCACCACGCCAGGGCTCCCTTGGAGCAGTGCTGCCAGACATCTGTTAGCTGCTGCTACCTCTGATCACTTCTCTGCTCTCCTCTGAGCCCCAGGAGCAGCTCACACTCTCTCCAGTGACATTCTTGAACTGCTCTTTCTTCCTCTCTCCCTGGCCACTGCTACCTTTGGATGGGTTTGTGATGGCACCAGGGTTCCTCCTTCCCCAGCAGCTTGGAGCCAGGGGACAGGACCTGGGGCAGGGAGGGCAGTGTGAGAAGCCTCTCCCCTCCTGCTCTGCTTCCAGGGTAAAGTCCAGGCTGCTCATCTGTTTTTCTGAGACATTTCTGCTCCCTACAAAGGCTCATTTTCTCTGGCTGATTTCAGAAGCAGTAGGAGATGCCGATGCGAAGCCAGTGTTGTAAAAGCACACTGAAACCTAGCTTAGACTTGGAGCCTGGCCTAGCCAGATCAGCAGTAAAATTTTCAAAAGGAAAGAGGAAAAAAGCTATTTCCCATCACAGGAGCAGTGGGGTGTTTTCCATGGGAACAATGATGTTCTGGTTAAGTTCTAAGAACTTTTCTAATTATTAGGCCAAACCAATGAGAAAGCTGATGTCAGCAGGAAGAGCTGATGGGAGGAATTATAATTGTGTCTGGGGCCATATGAAAGCATTATACCATGTCTTGCTCCAGACTTTGCATGAGTCATTTTCCTCCTGGTCAGGATTGTGTATTGAAGTGCAGACTGGCAGTTGTCTGGATCTTTCCTTGTGCCAAAACTGCTGTGAAGTTGGTTTTGTTTGTTGTTGTTTTTTTTCCAGTGCCACTGTGAGAAGTACCATCAATAGAATTTCTTTTCTGTGGAGGCAGCATCAAGCAAGGCATCACACTGCGTGGGGCAGTAATTGCAACACTTGCTGCTGATTTATTGTCAGCAACTTCTCTTGTGGAGAGAGTGCTTCCTCAGTTCCATCCATAAAACTCCAGTGGTTTCAGGAGGAATTATGGCTGCTTGCCACTTCTGAGTATCTGCCTCTGAGCACTTAGGTCTTTAACTGTATGTAGATTTTCTGTAGAAGCCTATTTGCATCAGAGACCTACTTTTAGACACCACAGTGCAGGACTCTTCCCAAATTATACTGTTGTTTCCATCAGTAAAGATGAGATCACAGTTTTGCCTCTCCCTTGATTAGAAGGCATTTTTAAAAGTAGATCCCCCAAGTGATCTACCTCTTTCCTCCCCTTTCAGCACATCCCAGCTCCTCTTGGTGTCACTGGACAAGTACCCACTGTTTTCAAATAGAGCTGGATTGAGCTTCAAGATACTCTAAGGAGACAGTCATCAATTTATTGATGCTGTCAACAGGTGAAATGGGTTACAAGGCAGTGTAAATCTAAATTTTGTAGGAAGCAACAAAGTAAGCAGTTACGTCATAGAAAATGGGCAAAGCCTGCAAATGAACTGCTAGTTGTGCCAAGCACTTCCCATGCTACAATCTTCAAATCAGAGAGAAAAAGTCATCAACCACCTCTTGCTCTGTGTCTTTCATGTCCATGTGATGAGTTAAGCCACCACAGCAGCCTTGGTGCCTTCACTCACAGGTCTATGGGACCTGCTGAATCCTCGTGCAGTCCTTCCAGGGCATAATCTGTAAGGTTTCATTGTATGTCAGGCCTACTTAAATGTTCATGCACTGAAAATATGCAAAGGCTTCTGTCACAGCAGCAAAGCTCTGGCAGAGCTCCCCTTCCTCAAACCTCTCCTGGCAGCTCTGGGAGAGGCTTGACTTTTTAGGCACTGTGGGTGTAAGTGCATGCTCTGAAGAGTCTGTGCTCAGCCCTGGTACGAGGTCTCTGTTCACAGAGGAGCATAGATTTTCCCAGACTCAGACACAGGAATACTCAGAACTTTTCAGTTTATGCATGCAAGGATATGTTCTTGCCCAGAATGCACCTGCTTTGCATAAAATTTTAAAGGACTGTTNCCAACCAACCAACCAACCAACCAAACAAACAAACAAAAAATAACACAACAAACCGCAAAATAATAAAAAAGGCCACTGACAAAATATCTCTATTTACCACCATGGGCTTTATTCAGATAATTGTAAGCTGATCAGTTTTTCTTTGCAGTTCATCTTATGACTTTTGAGACCTGAAATCTGTTCCCAGCTCTGCCTTTGGGCTGGGACCTCATCTAAACCAGGATGGGCCTGCTGAAAAAACATTTTCGTCTTCTCTCTTGTCTCCTACTCCAAATCTTGTGTATTTTGCTGGAAGTATCTTTCTATATCCCAAAGACTGATATATCTTGATTTATGTATTTGTTTTTGATGCATTTCTCTGCTGCAAAGAGCAGCCCTCTGCACAAGAAGTGACTTTTCCTGCTTGATCTCATCTTATTCCTCCAGATAAGCTTCCTTCCATCAGTCTTCAATGTTTTCTGATGCAAATGTGTAAAACTGGAATTAAAATTCATCCTGCTGCAGTATGTGGTGGTTTCCCTCTCGACAGTTTTCCGAGTGAGAGCAGCAAGTGTGAAGGTGTTGAAAAGCAGCCTGCAGTGCTCCATGTCAGCTGTAGCTCGAGCAGGAAACGCTGCTGTACCAAGATCAAAAACTGCTATTAGCACGGTGTCCAGGGCAATGCTGCCTATTCTTCTGGTTCTGTTAAAGAACATGCTATTTTCTTGCTTCATTGCTCCATCTGTAGCACACTGGCAGTGGTGATTGTTATTATTGTTATTAAGGGAGAGCCTATCATGCTTTTCAGTGGAAAATTGGATTCTTGACAAGATCGTTTTGCTTGAAGTTTGGTCTTTGGTGGGAAATTTTCACTTTTTTTATTAAAAATCATTCAAAGAATATATTTTTTTGCCTGGAACTTTTACAAAGTATTTCTTCAGTGCAATGTTGTTAATTTTTATGGGAGATGGGGACAGATGTGTTTATATTTTCTGTCTGTTTTTATGGCTCACTGTTATAGCACTGACTCTTGTGGCTCCTCAGAAAACCATTCAAGTGCCAAAGAATGATCAGAGGGCCAGTATCTATTTCACAGTTTTACCAGGACAAATCCATGCTAGCGCCACTGGAAGAAAGGAAGTTTCCTTGTATATCTGTCAGTCTATCCACAGGGCTGCTTGACTGGTTGAGCACTGGGGGCAGAAGCTCCCCAGTGCAGACATGGCTTATATTGGCAGAATAATAGTAATCTTTTGCCAATCTACTTCAAACTAGTTTCCCATATTGCAAGAACTATGCCTGGAAGAAAACTTGTTTCTGCTGACACTGCTTTTGTCAGAAGAAGAAAAATATCCAGCTTGTCATCAAGACAGTCATTTGACTGGATCCATGATGTGCAGGCAAGGATTCAGAGGCCGTTCCTGGTCCTCACTGTCACCTGGCTCATCCTGCAAGGGACTTTCTGCTCCTGTTGCTTCCTTGGAGTAAAACCAAATAACACCACTCCCCACCTCCCTGGCTTGGGTCAAAACTGTAAAGGTGCAGGGAGATTTGGAAGTAAAGCAAGTCTCCCTCCCAGGCAGTGACTTTCACGTGAAGGGCTGGGCTCATGGCCTGAGCTGCCAGCAGAACAACGTTCTGTCTGCCTGCTGATAAAGCCACAAAGCCCTGGAGGCACTCCTGGCACCTCCTGAAGTGCAATCTAAGGTGCATGTCAGCACTGATTAAATGGGAGCTTTATAGAAGGCGGTTTGGACCTTGATTATTTTAGAAGCACCAGCAGTCAGGGAACTGGATCACTTGAGCTGTCAGCTGGGTGATTTAGTGCAACTCCTAGAGGGAATAATGAAGGTTGTGATAAACTGCAGTGTAAGAAGCTGGTAAATAACTTTTATGGAAGAACTGTATTTGGAAACACTGAATAATGGCAACTAATGTCACAGATCTTATGGAAAGGTGCTTTCCAGAGTTATGTATTTAAATGGTCATAGTGGGTCTAAACTGGTCTTTGGTTAGTCAGTGGAAATCAATAGAATTACTTCAGGGTTGATTTAAGAAAAGAAAACATCATCAATAATGTTACATATTTATTGATAACGTGAAACAATTAACTGCTTTGGAGAGGAGGAGTAAATGTGTTTATGCTAATGCTGATTTATTACTTCTATAACACAAAACAAGACTTCTAAACCACAAAATCCATTTTTTTTTTATCTTGACCTATTTATCAGTTCTTTTTATCATGAAGCCCACACAAATGAGAAGAGGCATTTATTATGTTCTTTTTATTTCACAATGCATAATTCAAATCTGGAAAAGCCATTTCTGACATAAATACACGTTTATATTTAACGCTTTAATATGATTTAACTTTCTATAGGTTATTTTAAGAGCTGGTCACATTTTTGTCTTCATTTTTATTGTTTTTAAATTCAGAAAACTATCTAAATTAATGTCCAGTGGAAAATTAGATCTCATGTTCTGGTTGTAGACAGAATTAAATCAATAAATTTTAACTAAACATTATACATGAGACTCCCTTTAGCTTTCATGAGCCAAATTTCTTTGCTACTCCAGCAAAATTTGCAGAGTAAATAATTGAAGTCACTCTGAAATACTGTTTGTTTTCAGAGTGCTATCCCATGGATGCTGGACATTGGACAGGTGCTTGTATTGACTGTAATTAGCATTTGGCTTGATCACACCTGAAGCATCCATACATATGGAGAGAACTTTCCAAAAATCTGTCTGCACAGGTCATAGGGATCTTTTCTGTGCTTCTGTGCACTTTGGGAGAGCAGGGAGCTGACATTTTACTGCACTGGGGCCTGTCCTGGCTGGGTGCACAACCATGACACGGTGATGGATGATGGAGGACCAGGTGTGTCCTGAGCCATCACACCCAGTGCTGTTCAGTTGGTCCCCAAGTCAGCTCTGGCTGCAGAGGGTGAGGTCCTGGCTGCTGCATGCAGCAGGGGCTGCACAGGTCTGAGGATGAGTGGCTGTGATCTCTGCTTGGTCTCTGGCCACTCATTTTGTGCATGGGCTCTGTAAATCCTCTGCAGCTCTTGTTATTTGCGTCCTCATTATTTACCAGTCTTAGCTTACCACCGGTGGCAGGTCTTGTTCTGCTGCAGCACATACTGCATCCAGCCCCTGTGCAGCTCTCGGGGGCTCTGGGGCTCCCCATGATGATTTATGTGTTGCTGGGGCCTTGCATTTCCAGTGAGCTCTTGTCTCCCTTTGCAGTGTCTGTGGCACACTGGGATGTGACCCCATCAGAGAGGTTGGAGACACTGGAGAGAGCATCATGACACAGGTACAATTTAGAATAGATCAGACAGAAGCCTTTTTAACTATGATCAGTGAGAGAACACTTGGACAGCATCTCCCCCTCTGCTTCCCCCTTCCTCCAAGTGGTTGCAGAGATCCAGCCTCTACACTGAGTTCAGAAAAAAAACAAAACAGGTAAAGAAAACAACCATTTAGGCAAAAAAAGCAGGGAGCCATCCCTGGGAGGAAGGGACTCCTTAAAACTTCTTAACTGCCACAGTACTAAGAATGAATCAAAGTAGATAATGAGACCTTATGGAGAGATGGCTCTTGGTGGAGCCCATAGGAGTGACACACTCAGTGTTATTTTGCCTCAGAAGTGGGGAGCTGGGAACAATCACGGGCTGTTATGCCAAAGGGAGCGTTCTTCTAGTTAGGATAAACCTCTTAGCCAGCCCTCTCAGATCTTAAAAATAATAATTTTACCACCACAGAGGTAATGTGAGGTGAGTATTGTCTTTCTTTCAGGTTGCAGTGAATCTGCAATAAGTGTTGAAATGCCTTCGCTGTTCTCCCTGCAAAGAAGAAATTTTAAGGCCAGAATTATTAGAAGTGTCAGAAAATGTGAAGAGCAGCAGGGAGCTGCTATGGCTTGTAAAGTGGCATAAGGAGAATCTGAGGGATGCCAGGAGGGTGGAAAAAACAGTGCAATGCTTCTTCTCTGGCTTTTGAATTTGTGGATGGCAGCTGAAATTTGGGAGCCTGATGGTCAGTTTGTGACCCCTCACTGCAGCTCTGTGGGTTTGACTTTCCTGGGCAGGACTAAAGTCAGGACTAAAGTCCTGATTGACTAAAGTCAGTTATGATAAACTATAGTCAGTAATGATAAAACTGTTCTTTTCTGCCAATAGGCAGATTCACTGGATAACAGCCTTGGTGAACTTTTGTTTAGGACCAATCGGGGATCCTTTTATGATTTTTGTTTTTCCTTTCACTATTTTTCACCTCTTAGGAATCCTAATTTTTCAAAATTGAAATGATTCATGAATCAGGATCTTCTCTAACTCTGCCAAAGCATGGAACTCCTTTTTCAGAATGTGTATGACAGTATTTTTTGACATTTTTTACCTGAAATATTAATATTTTTATTTCAATTGAAGTCACTTCCTACTTTGAAGTTTTAAGGTAATTGAGATCAGAAGATTTAAATGAAAAAATTAAAATAGAAACAAAATATTTAAAAATTACAACAAAACAATCTGAGTGACCTAACCTGAACATTTTGTTCAGCTTTCAGTTTGCAAAATTTCCAGATTTTCCTGATTTAACTGCACCACAGGAGCAAAGCATTGACAAGCCAGGATCCTCTGACTGGTGCAGAGGTTCCTCCTGCCCTGCAAAAAAGACATAAAATTGTGACATAGCAAAGTCATGCCTGAGGATAAGATTTTTGGAGGTGCCCACAGTGTATTCTGGCATTTCCAACAATTTTGTGAAGTAGCAAGCTTTCCCTCTATTCTCTCTATTCCTGCCTTTTGGAAGGAATTCTACTGAAAACAATTTATTTGGATGAAATTAGCAAAAGGCTTTTCATAGGTGCATTAATGGATTCAGGTAGCAGCATATGTAGCATATCTAATGTATATGAGAATATGAGAGAATAAGAGCAGATCAGAAAATTAGCAATTGCAGTCAGGTTAGCTGATCTTTTCTAGAAACCAGCTGTTCCCAGTCCCCTCTGCCTTGCCTTTCCATAATGCTGTCTTGAGACAGCCCCATCCCTGACCAGACAGAATTTTCTCAGATCCCATCTCAGCAAGATGCCCTTCACGGGCAGAGGCAGCAGGTTTTGCTCCTGCCTGGGTACAGCCCTGCAAAGTGTGAGTGCAATGCTCAGTGCTGCTCAAACCATGGGTGTACTTGCCAGCCCCAGAAAATCTGTACACAGGTAAAGTAATGCAGTTATCCACTGCTCTGGGTTATGCTGTCATTCTGTATCAAGACAAATTAGTGTACTCGGAAGCAATCAGAAGTAATTACTCTTTAAGAAACAATAGGCATCACTCTGTGGCTTCTACCTGACAGCTAAAGGACTTGGCTTCCTCTGAAAAACCCATACAGCTTAATCTTCTTGTGTCAGATCATATTTCCTTGTCTTCTCTTGGTAAATGTTTACATTGCTGCAGTAAAAGGGGCACTGCATGATCTCGGCTAACAGGGGACTGTGTGTTTAGAGATAGTAATGGGAGCCTGCATCTCTGCTATCACCAGATGAATGCAGAGAAGGTCTGCAAGTACAAAATAGCACCTCTGCAGGGGCTTGAGTGGTCCCATTCTCAGGAGTAAATCCTCATTCCATGAAGTCAGTTCCTACTGTTAGATAAGCTGACTCTGTGGCACAACAATGATCGGGAATAAAATGATAGGAAGTGAGCACAGAGACCTGGCTGTTCTTTTGCTCTTCAGGGAAGATGCTCAATGACATTCCAACTGATCCATTTTAGGAGTGTAGATACACACACTGAACCCTGCTTTTGCCACCCCTACTGCTGCATTCTGATCACCACTTGTCATTTTAAAGTGTTTCTTTAAAGACTGAACCCTTCTTAAGGGTTCCAGTGGCATCTTTGAAATCTGATAGAAATCTAAAGTCAATGTGTGTGCCAGTCAATGTCTTCGATTCACATTCTCCAGGAGGAACTGCAGGCTTCATCTCAATGGAGATGAAGTGAAAGAATGGCAGACTGAGATCCGAGTGAGCTCCATACTTACAGGGAAAAGGAAGAATGACTTTTTCTTAAGTAGTAAAAAAAAAGCAATTCTAAATTTCAGATCCTGACAAAGGCTGTCATCATTCCTGCTGCCCTTAGACACTTATTTCAACTTTTTGCAACTTACCTTTGCAGTAGCTGGTGGGAAAAGAAAGCTAAGTAACACTAAAGTGATTTTGTGGTTAACTCTGTTATGCAGTGCGTAGGAAATCTGGATTCAGCTCCCAGCATTGTTTTGGATGTGCTGTGTAATTGAATACACAGTGTCTCTTCACCTCAGTTCTCCCTCCATCAGCTAAAACTGAGAATATTTCCATACCATCAGAAGGTGAGAGATTAAAATAGACATAGGCCAGTAAATATCATCCTTTACCTGGGTTTTACTCTCTCTGTGAGAATTAACAGTGAGATAAGACTTTTAGGGACAGTCTCTTTCTTAAGAATAAAATTTAGTTGACCTTCATTAGTCTTTTACAAAATACTACAACTCTCAGCAGACTTTCTCATGCTTGATTTCTTCATCGAGAGGGAGGTGTAGCACTGGAAGAGGTCACCAAAAGTGGTTGTGAAATTTCCGTCTTTATATATTTTTAAGAGGCTGTGGGGCCAAGCCGTGGTTGACCTGATCTGGTGTTGGCAGCANCAGATCTCCAGAGGTCTCCTCCAACCAGCATTTCTGTGACTCTGTGAATCTAATTAGCTTCATCCTACATGGAAATATCAAAGTTATTTTAGGAAATATCTGTATCTTTGTGCAGTGGAAGCAAAGCAGATAAGTGTTTATTATCCTTTATTACTAGGATTGAGTAAGTATTCTACCAAAGGCAAACTCTTGAATAGCCCTGCTTTCTAGTTCTCTCAAAGCAAAACTAAAGACAGATATTAGATTAGATTGGATATGTTATCAATTTTTCAAATTAATTTTTCTATTATATCCATTGGTTATGCATCTTACATAGTAATTTATTTGACAACACCATCCTGGTTTCACTTCTGTATAACAATACTAAATCAAAAAATTGTCAAGCATTAACTCTACAAACATATTGCAAACTGCAGCTTAAGTATGTCAGTGTCTTATGAGGATACTTGAGGCTGAAATATCTTCCCTACCTACAGACTTTTCAAACTAATACATATATGCTCTACAGAGTTAACAGCTGCTGCTATTCCACTAATGGGAAGTATTTTCTCTCTCTTATATTCCAAATAAATCATTATTCACATCTTTCTGTCTTATATTCAAGGTCCAAATAGTCCCATCTCTATAATAGAAACCAGTAGCACTTAATGAGTTCTCTCAAAACTCAGAGTGACTTGTGTGTACTCTCCTCTAGCTATTAATGCTAAAAGCTCTCATATAAAGAAGAAGAACGGTAGTGTAGTAATAACATGAGGTTCTCATTTTATATTTTTGTGTTTACTACTTATTGCTATTTCATGTATATGAACTGATATAAAAAGAGCGTGCATACATATCTACAAGAATGCACAATGCAACGAATTCTGCATCGTTCTATTAATGGGCTTTTGAATCCTGCTTTTTGGTGAAGAATTGTTGCATTTAAGTGTCACTTTGTCCCTATGCATATATGAAAAAGTGTGAATGACATGTGCCAGGAATTAGCGAAATGAAAGATGCAGAAATTCCAGGCACTGAGTGGATGTTGGCCTTGACTTCCCCCTGTCATCTTACTGGTATCTTACATGCATATTGAATACCTAAATTCTCCATCCCTGCAGTTTTTTATCCAGAGAAAAAGTATAGTAAGTGTACTAAAGAACAATTCTTTTCCTTTGATGCACATTAGTAATTTAAGTGTTCCTTTTAAGCACAAAGCTCTGGCTTTTTACCCTGTGTGTGTGTACGCTGGGAGAAAAGGGTAGGAAGAGAAGCAATGGCAGCACTTGGCTGGGACTTTGGGAGTTCCAGTGATGAGCTGTGCAAGCTGCCCCAGCAGGAGCTCCAGCCTCATGGCTCCCAAGGTGAACTGGGGTTGATCCATTTCATCCATACTTTGGGCTGGTGATGCACTGCCCTTGGGACCTCACCACTCCACCAGCAAAGCACATGGAATGCAGGGAAAGGTGCACGCTCTGCTGTCCTGAAGGGAAGTGTTTTTCTGAGGACATAGATTCCCTAGGAGGGAGACTCACCCGTGAGAAAGGTCTGTTACAGGACTCCCCTGAGGTGCAGCCAGGGGCAGGGGCACATGTGGGCATAAGTGCATACTGTGACTGGATTGTGGGGTCTGCATCTCCTACAGCCAGCTATCATTGTGGGACTGGGGAGGACATTTGCCTAAATGGCAGAAGATGAAGCAGAAGCACTGAATCAGAGTGGGCTCTGTTCTTCTGGCTGGGATTTTTT
>VZUA01081814.1:0-12513 GCA_013401035.1 Horornis vulcanius | reverse complement strand
TTTTTTTTTTTTTTTTTTAAAGTTGAATTCAACAGACTGATCCTAGTTTCAAGAGGTAAACAGCAGTGAAGGGTGCTGTGCCTGCCAGAGCTGCCTGGAGTGGCTCTGGAATGATACCCAAACACAGATACCTACATCGCTCTCTCTTCCTTAGGGGTCCTTGCACTGTGCTTTTTGCCATTACTCCAAAGAGTGTGGATGCAGGGATGCAGCAAACAGCTGCCTTGTGTCACTCGCGGTCTCGTTCTCTGCCTGGGCAGGGAGCAGTTTCAGCGGGGGATGTCTGTCTAAATCTGTACTCTGCTCTGTGTTTATGTTGGAAATGGAAAGATCAAAGCATGTGCTTGCAGTTAAAAATGGAGAGTGTGTAATTAGGGACCTCCTCGTTCCCAGTCACATGTGCATGCACATATACTTACATACATGAGGCACTCCTGCCCTCATCACCGCCGCATCCTGGGGCAGGAGACTGCTCTGGATCGAGCTCTTCCTTGCCATGGCCATCAGAGGTCAGGCCTGCATTTGAAGGGAAGCGGCTTAACCTTCTCTGTGACTAATACATTGTCTGCAGAGAGGAGAGACCCAAGACCATGTGATGATAGTGGCCCTTGTTAGTTAGAACAAGGCCCTGCCCAGCCTGGTGTCCTTCTCAGACTGCAGTGCTGGAAGTGTAAGAAAAGAGCATAAAACAGTACTGGAGAGGACTCCTTTTTCTGATGTCTTTCTAGTGCTCAATGTGGAGGCACTTTCTGAGGTCCAGGCTGTATCTGAATTGCAGTATGTAGTGGCTGTTAGATTCCCATTAATTTATCTATTTTTTTGAATGCACTTATTCCTTTGGACTCTACATCAGTGAACATCCACATTCAACTACCAACTGTGTAAAAAGCATTTCCTTTTTATTACAAGAGCAATTACTCCATTTGCTTTCTCCATCCCACTCCATGCTAAATACCTCAATCACATCCAAGTTCAGCTATTGTTTGTCAAGCAAATGAGTCCTTGAGTATGAAGTCTCTTCTACTACAGAAGCCATTTGGTACCTCTGATGTTCTTGTTGCTTCTTCTCACTCTAGTGTACCTTTTTGAGATTGCACAAACAGAATTGCAGGCAGTGCTCAAGACATGGGCACACTGGGGAATGACAAAATTGCAGAATAATGTTTTCCATTTTGTTGCCTCTTCCTTTCCCATTTGTCCTTAGCAGTGTGTGAGTTATCAAGTCACTCTGTTGTTAGAAGTGCCTACAGGGAGAGCCTTGCAGACTCCTTCTGGAGGAAGGATGTGGATAACAGGACATGATTTATCTGTTTAATTTATGTTGGACTGTTTGATTTTGCAAAATTAACTTCCTCCCTGAAGAAAGATGTCAGATGAAATTTTCAGTTGAAAGGTGCAAGGGGAGAGTGAGAGATTAGTGTTCAGAGCAGTGCAAAGTTGTGTGCTTTGATCCTTCTGCACACTTACTGCTCTTCTCCACTGTGTTCTTGCCTACAGGACACAGTTTGGGGGCACGACTGGGGGACTTATCCAAAAACTGCCAACCAGATTGTTTCCCTTGGATCAGACCCTATCGAAGCAGTTATGCCCTTGGCTTTTCACATGCAAAAGAAGCACTTCATTAAAAGAAACAAAATACTTCCCAGAGTCTGACAGCTTGCATTTTAACTATCACCCCTAACAAGGGACCTTAAAGCTGACCTCAAGACTTAATTTAACCATTACAATTCCATTAGTCTAATTTGTCATGAAACGTCTTTAACTAATTACCTGCATTTGTAAGTTAGTCCACATGTCATGAGATAAGAAGTCAAGCATAGTCATAGGTCACTGCTCTGGGCTGCCATCACATAACACAGACCCTAGATGAAAGGGAATTCAGAGTTGATAGGAGGAATCCAAATGACAGCTACTCAGCCAGTACAAGGCAGACGTGGTTGTAATGTAAAAATTGGACCATTGTCTTAGAAGTGGTGTTTTGGAAAAGATGGGGCATGCCCTCATTAGCAGAATAAGGTCTAGGAAGACTGAGCATTCCTTGTAAGCATTTGTCTTGAAGGTGGTAATTTGATAAATACAGGTCCCCACTAAAACCATTTGCTAAATTTGGCAGACAACAGTATTAAATATTTATGACTGAATTTAGAGCTGTCCCTTTTCAAAGAGACCTGATTATATCCTGAATGGCACTTTTAAAAGCTCATTTGGGAACTTTTGTTGGTTTCCTCAAACAACAAATGTTGAAACAGAGGAAAAGACCAATTAGGAGTCTGATTAAAGGTTGCTCAAGCCTTTCACTGAATAGTTTGGATTTGGCTCCCTATTACTTGTTGGAAATCTGCCCATGAATTTATAGTGGGAGCTACAACATGCTGTGTGCCACAAACACCTCTCTCTCTTAGATTTAGGCAACTGTAAACTTCCCCTCATTTCTCTTGTTCCAGAGCCTGTGACATTCCCCCTGAGACTAGATGAGGAGAAGGATATGGTACGTGATTAATGCAGGATGAAGCATTCAAAAATTTTTCTCATTCTTGTTCCTGTTTCCTTCCTCACTGAGCGGAGGTGCAGAGGGAGGTCGCCCAGAGTGATTCCCCCCATCAATACAGAGTGTCACCATCACACTTTTGGCTGCTGCTGCTGGGTGTGAGGGGTAATTAAATCCCTGCCTCCACCCCAGCTCCCCATCCTTTTGCTGTTCCTTACAGGCAGCAGATGCCATTGAATTCTTCACTTCCATCACTCATTGGATCAATACAAAGGGCCGGCAACGACACAGTTATACTGGTCAGGCCAGCCCTACCTTTGTACTCCCTAAGTACAGGCTCTGTCCAAGCCATAAATCACAGCTACTCTAAATTATAGAGGCTGCCAACACATCAGAGGCCTGGAGTGGGAGCTCCCTGTGATCACAGCAGGGAGGGAAGGATAAGGAAGGCCCTGACCAAGCTGTCTGTTCTGTACTCAGGAGCTTTATTCAGACAGCAAGGACGAGTGCCTGGGAGCCGGTGTGCTCCTCTTGCCCGCCGCAGTGGCTCAGCAGTGTTCTGGGGTTACCTGCTGTCCTCAGGAAAAATCGAAATCCTCCTTCTCAAGGCCACAAGGCTGTCACTGGGATTAGGAAGAAACTTCCTTTGGGGTATTACTGCAGACTTTATACCTGCATGTAGCCTTTTTTGCATCACTGTGGGGAGAGAGGACTGACTCATTGATTTGCATCTTCCTCTTGCCATCAGCCAGCCCTGGGAGTGCTCAGCCCTGTGTGAGGGGGAGGAAGGGCAGAGCCCGCTGTCCCCAGCCCCTGCCCCAGGGCCCTGCGTGCTCACACTGCTCGGTGGTGTGCACACCATGGCACTCCTTTCTTTCTTTCCTGTGTGGAAGTTCACCTGCTATTTTCTACCAATATTCCTCCAAATCTTTCAAGATAAATGAATCTTCAGATCTCCAAATCTTTAGCCTGTCTGAAACCAGCATAAAATATCTACCAGTCTGCAATGAAAAATCACAGACAATCCATCCTTTCGATCTCTTGCTTTTATCCTAAGCTGATAAGGGAGGCCCTCCTGTGTTTGTCAGCTTTGCATTCTTGGTGTGTGCAGCATAGCTGAGGATTGCAGATTAAAGGTGAAGAGTTGAGCAGGGAAAAAATGCAGGAGTGAAGCAGCTGTTAATGAGATAGAGGGGCTTTCCTCTTGAAAACTGCTTATCCATATCCTGTCTCTTGGTAATTGCAGAGTATTTTCTTTATGGGGAATGCTAGCACCGTTTTCCTGGTTTAATATATTTTACCCACTTGCATGATCATATTTTCACTTTGGTAGGTCAAACTATTATTTATGAAATTGTGAATGTCAACAGCATGTTTTTAAGCTGCTTAATACTGTCCTGTGCATCTTTTGTCTTATAGTTAGAACAAAGTTCAACTGTGCTCAGGAGTTAAAGCTCAATGTGTAACTAAGTTTGAGCCCTTGCAGTTCCAAGTTTGGAAGCTCCTTTCCACCCAAGTCTCTCTCAGTCTGTAACAGAACATCTAAGGTTACTAATCCAGATATTGTTGAATTGACTTTCAGTGGTAGGATGTGCTGTGCTGATAGTTAGAACCAAACATTTGAAAGACAAGCTCTGGCAGCTGTTTTAGCCTGCTCAAGTCACCGTCTGTCTTTCCGCTAGAAATATCTTAATTTTTGAAAACTCCTCCCTGTGCCTTGCTCTGTTTTTTAGGTAGACTCTTCACCTCCTGGTGTCCCTAAGGATCTCAGGTGGGACAGCTTCATCACTGGTCCTGATGTCTTCATCAGTGCTGTAATTTCCTGAGATATACCTCCAAAAGGAGACCTAAGAATCCATCATTACAAAATCTGCATAAGCTTATGGGAGCCAGGGCAGCTAATAAAGATCACTGGGAAATTACTAATGCATGTGTGCTGCCACTGTACCTACCACTGTCTTTGCTGGTCTCTGGAGAGGTGCTGGGAGAGCACAACAGCCTCTGGTGGAGAAAAACAAGAGAAGAGAAAGGATTCATCTGCCAGGAAGAGATGCAGTCATGACTCTGGCTTGGTGTGATAAACAGCATGTGCTGTTCAGAGATCTGGCTGTGCACAGGCTGTATTCCCCTGATCTCTCTCCAGCTTGGAGATCCTTCTGCTGTGGTTGATGTGAACAAGTCTCATTCTTTGTATCACCTCCATTGCAAATGAAGAAAACAGGAATATTTCAGGGTTGGAAGGAATGATCTGGGATTTTTCAGATACCAGAAGTTCCAGAACTTTTTTGTACAGATAATGTCAATGTTTATATACGTGTAAGTGATAACAGGGTGGTTGGAGAAATGCTGGGATTTTGAGTTGGGATTGGGGGGTTGCTGTGAGATGGGGCTTCTGAAGTGGCAGAGACTTGGGATCATAGTCTGGAGAAGATGAATGCCTTGGCTTGAAGTGTATTGCCACAGTCTGGAGCAGGAAATCATACTGGGTTTGAGATGTGGAACAGAAGAGAGAGAAAATCTGCCTCACAAGGGATTGAAGGAATTTATTTTAGGGACTTCAGGGATTGAAGTAACTCATTTCACATGACTTTTCCTCCTCTATCCCATGCTCATGACTGCATGCAACAGTCATTTTTGCTGATGGAAATGTGGTTGCTGTATTTTCTGTCCCACTGTCATCTCCTTGTCTCTTTACTTGTCCATACAGTATCATATACCCTATGGCATCATATAATTAAAATAGATGATTATGCAGATGTAAGTGGATCCCTAAGGAAACTTAGCACACGGACATTACACCACAGGCAACTTTTAACTGATTATGCAGCTATAAAGAAGCTTCTTCTTTTTAAACTTAAAAACATCTTAACTTCTTTTCCAATTTTTTTAATGCTAATAGCTTAACATTTTCGTCTCCAGATAAGTTCTGAAATGGAAGAGAGAGCAGCATACCTTATAGAAGTGAAGGCTGTAGGTTTATGGGTTTAGAAATCTCTGAAAAGCACAAAAATATTTCCTCCCATTTGCAACAGCCCTCCCCCTGCACGCAGAGTGCAGCCCCTGTATGCATTTGGTTTCCAGATCTGTGATTCCCACCCTCCTTTTTATAAGCTGTGAATTTTTTCCCTTTCAAAGCACAGACTTTACCCCCATCCCGTGCCTCCAGGGAAGCTTTTGTCCTGTGAGTGCCCTAGGCTTTTAAAGAATGTGGAAACTCCTTGGTTTATTCTGTTTCTGTACCGCTACCTCCAGTTCCTGAATTCTGTTCCTCTGTGGCCTCTGCTAACGCAGTCAGTCCCAAATGGGGGTTTTCTCTGCAGTTCCAGTGAAATGTGGCTGTGTGCACAGGGACTGCAGCCTTCTAGCCAGCATTCTTTTCTCGTTATTTAGTACAGAAGAGGTATCACTTTTTCCCCCTCTCCATCATCACCCTGATTTTATTACGATCACATAATGCCAACACTGTTCATGTTTCCTCATCCCAAGACTTGGTGGATCCATTCAAACACCGTGTAAATCCCTCTCTATTCTCAGTAGCACCTTTATGATGGTATTGCCTTTCCAAGCTACAGTTGATCTTGCAAGCCTTCACACCAGCTAATCCAACCTCTTTTGGCTTCTTTCCCAAAGGTGTAGAGTTCTAAGGGGAACACTCAGCAAGGATATTTTCATTCCGTATCAGTGGATCCAAAATTTCTTCTTTTCTTAGACCTACAGGGCTGCTCACTCCTCTCCATTACCAGCAGCTATGAGGGATAAATACTGCTTAGAGAGTATAATCATTTTTAAAAGAAATAAGACAAAATAAGGAATCTAAAAGCTGTCTGCATTTTCTACCTGTAGGTACAAGTCAGGTAGAGCTGCCCTAATATTTGTGCTGCTGGCTAAGGAATAGCCTGTTATGTAATAAGCAATACATACTCTTCTCTAGGAGCAATCTTGCAGTGAAGCAGGAGAAACCACCTGGGTGGATGGACCAAGGATTAGCTGGTGCCTGAAGCAGAGACTGTATAGAGTATTCCTCAGAGCAGCTTGCAGAGCTCTGGCAGATCATAGCAGAACTCTTCTACTTTATTATGTGCTGAAAAGTAACTGGTTTTTACACATTAGACACTAATCAAGGTCACCCTTTCATTGCTGAATGCTCTGCATTCACTGCGCTCTTGGCAGGAGGGCTTGCTCTGCTCCTGTGTGTTCAGGGAAAAAACCAAAATAAAATAAAAGGAGAAGAAATCCTTTGGCCAACCATCTGTTGGAACAGAGGCCATGGACACAATGCAGATACAAATGCCTGGATGCATTTTGCAGGTGTGCCCTGTGACCCATCTTTCCGTGGAGAAATTCACTGGGAAAATAGATTGCACCAGACTGTTCCTGCAACTGCAGTTAATCGTGCCTTTTCTATATTACTGCTACAGGATTAACACAAACATTGCTTCTATTTTCAGTCTTATCAAAGGCAGCAGCACATCTCTCTAATCTCCTATTTCCCTGCTCTCTTTTAAAGTGTTTAAATGAATGGAGCACTGATGAGCAGGGATGTGGTGCCAGCAGGGATGGTGTCATTTAATGCCTCGCTATTTATGCTATTTAATGCCTGTGTGGCTTTATGTGCCCTGGGTGACTTGCAAACCATCTGGCACCCTCCACCCTTTCACAGGACAGACGGAGGTGTAGACAGCACCTTCACTTGTCTCTGGTTCAGAGAGTGACCAGCAGCAGTAAAACAGTACAGTTCTGATGTGCCTGCTCCTACATAGCCTGCACCTGCTGTCACTGAAGGATGAAGCTTGGAGGATAGGTGACCCTTGATACCAGGCAGTCTGGATCTCAGTGAGCTGTGGGCATTTACCTACATTCCTGTTGGACTGGTTGGCACACACAACCTGGATTTTTCTTACAGCTGTAAAAAGCATAATGATATCTGATCTGCCCCAGCACCTGTTTGTGCACTGTTAACTTGTCAAAAGGTTTCAGACAAGCTGGAATCAGCAGAATTGCGTGTGTCGTGTCAGCTCCTTGTCCTGAGAGTCCTACAGCTGGATTTGCAGTATCATTGAATGACAGCTTGAATTTTTAGCCGTATTACTTACACAAATCACAAATACTTGGGTTGTGTCCTCCAAATCTGCTAGGAAGTGGGCTGAGATCCACCCTGCAGCTTTCACACCACTGTCAGCTGGCATTAACTTCCAGTCATTTTTTCCTTTGAGGCCAGATTGAAATCGGTGACCTAGAAGTAAAATACTCTATATTTTGTTAGCAAGCAGTCCCTGGAGTTGTGCAGTCTAAACTGGGATGTTTTCTCAGTGAGCTCTTTTGTATATCTTCTATGGCAATTGTGCTGTAATTACCACAATCTTCTTTCTGGTAGCAGAATTTATTAATTGCTTTCCACTTCCTCCAATGCATTTCTGCTCAGATCACAGTGAAATAAAGACTTTCTTTAGTGTGTGGAAGGGTTATGATATCCTACTGTAGCACATTAGTTTTCTATGGTGACATAATCAGAGATTATATTATGAATTCACTGATATTCCTGCAAGGAGAGCAAACTGGAAACTGTGTTGGACACTTACTGCACTGCCTGTTAGCAGTACAGCTGTGGGATCTGACCCTGAAAATTCTCATGTCTGGGAGAATATTTGCAGAAGCAAGGACTAGTCACGTGTAGAAAAATTTTCACAATCAGCCTTCATGTTTATGGGATGGATCACTCGTGGACAGTGCTGAGAGTCTGCTGGGAAGTGCTGGCTGCCCTTGGCAGTGCCATTGCTGGAGGTTCATTTTATTCAGCATTTTAAGGAAGTGCCCAGCTCACGTAATTTCTGTTCATATGAATAAGTTATGTCTCCATTTTTTCTGGAGTTCGGATTCTGTGGTCAGATTCAAGGTCAGATCCAGTTGGTCACTCTGTGGCAGTGTATAATGAATTGCTATCATCCCAGAACATACAAAATTGGAGATTAGAAGCAGCTCCACCTTATTATCATGATAGTCAATTGCAAGTGGTAGTGCAGTGGATAAAGGGCAAGGTAATGTAACATGTGAGTGGAACAGCTCTCAATCTGTGTATTATGAAATTGTCATTCTGTGCCACTGTTCAGCATAAATGGACTAATCTTCAGTTTGAAAATGAGGAGAGCTTGACTGTTAAAGAATAGGTCATTTGGCTTCTGGCAGCAGCAGAAGATGCTGTAATATTAGCTGTAAGAACTTGCGGATTCTTGGTAAGGAGATAAAAATGATTAAATTGCACTGCTCGCTTCTCTATCTTTTAAAGTAATTCATATTTGGACCCGGATTCAGCTAAGCATTTGCATAATTCCTCAGGCCATTCCTATTCAGCCATGCATTTCAGTTTGTGCTTAAGCTCAAGCAAGTGCTGAAGTTCTTTTCAGTTCCAGGGACTTCAGCCTTGCAGAACAAAGTCTGGGCTGTTACTTTATGTTTCAGTAGCTTCTGAGGTTGCTGTGCTGTAGCAAATTGAAATGTCCTTTGTACGTACCAGATGGAAGTTTGTATTTGTCGTATTATTATAGGCTGAATACTCTTTAATGACTCAGAAAGGTTAAGGGTGAAGATGTTGGGGCCCTGGAGAGGATAATTTTTAATAGAGTCCTCTGTTGGAAATCCAAAAGCCAGAACAGGGGTCATGTCTCCGAAGAGTTTCACGGACTCTGCAAAACTGGCAGTCACACTGACTGCCTCCCTTCCGCTGGGCTCTTCCTGAAAAGGAAAGAGCAGAGCCAAGGGGAAGGTTTTGTTGGGCTCTTTGGGACATGGAGCTCTTCAGGCTGAATTCTGTTCCAAATTATGCTCTGTTTTCCAGAGTACCTTCTCAACTTTGGTAGGGTTGTGCCAGGTGGTAGCCATTTGTGATATAGTTTTAACATACCTTTCAAAAACTGCAGTATTACCACATGTATTTGTACTGTGCAAATTTGGGAGGGAGGGTTGGAGAAGAACCTTGATACACTGACTTTTTTTTTTCTTTTGTGGGGCTGGAAAGCTCAAAACATTTTGCCTGGCATTACCAAGCTCTTATGTGTCAGTTCAGTTTAGCAACAGAACATATCAGCCCACAGAGTTCCACAGCTTTGTGAAGATGTCTGTGGGAACTGGAAATTTTTAAATTGGGATTGACCCCAATTTAAAATGAAATGTTTGGTTATGGCTTTTTATAGAAAAATACAATGAAACAATTAACTTTTTTTTTTTCCTTTGGAAAAAATAATTTTCAAACATTTGGTAGGAAACCCTTTACAGAACAGATTTATGGCCTGAAGTCTTGTTCACAGTCAAACTGGTGGGAATTTTGCTGTTGGCTTTCATGTAGCCATTTTACTGAGGTTTTCTTTGCAGCAGGAGGGATTGTGTGACTCTCTATCTGGAGGTATTAATGTAACTTCAAAGCTTCTTGGCCCATTTCAGAAATAAAGAATATTCTTATACATCCCACTGACTTGTTGGAGGTCTTGCTTTATTGAAGGTAAGATGATTTTTCTCTCTGTCCCAGAGAACCACAAGGAACTCAATCTGTATTTGTTAAAATGGAGACCAGCAACATGTTCTTCTAATACAACAGTAGCAGAGGAAAGGACAAATGTCCAGGCTAGTGCTCTGCTTTGCTGGGCTGTTTTCACATCATTGCTTTAAAATGTTTGTTCTGTGGAGGAGAATCACTGCAGGTTCCAGATGTAGGTGTTTACAGGGGGATTTTGTTTCAGTGCAGTGCTGTGCATGATTCTGTCTCTGTTTGCCTGCTCCCAGTGCATGAGATGATTCACCTGCTCCTGGATTTTCCTTTCTGTATAGCAAATTTTATTAACCCTCAGAAAGCTCTGTCTGTAAGCTGTTTTTCCAGCCCAAACTGCAGTCTTGCTATGAACAACCTTTTATGAACATGGAGCAGTTCATTCCATTGCTGAGTCCTTTGTTACATCTTCTTCACATGGGGCAAAGGGTCAACAATAGCTAGAGAAGGAAGAGAAAGGACAGGAAGAATCAGAGGAGGGGGAAAAGGAGAACTCTGTGATCACTTCTCATGAGATACAAGCATTTAGAAATTTGCTAAAATATGTTTGTCATTTTTTCGTAAGAAACATTAAATGAAAGTACAGTTAGTCCTGGACTTAACCTACCCATTTTTCCTTGGATTTAGGGATAGCTCAGGGCACTCTTCCAGTTTTGCACTTCAAGCCCATCTCTACCTGCTTTACTGGCAAGTTGCACCACACTGAGGTCAGCTCTGTGTACCTCTGTGTGATATACACAAAAAGAACAGGATCTTCATGGAAGAAGTGATTCCTAGGAGGGGCCCGAGAGCCGAGTTTCAAAAGCATCATGTTCCCAAAGAAAGGCCAAATTTTTCAGAAGGGCTGAACAACAAGCACTCCTGCTGTGACAGATGGCTGAGTATTTCAAAAGATCTTGCTATTAAAGCTGGCTGTAGATTCTCTATTCTCTTGTTTTTGACAGGAACTTGGGTTTTCTTTTAAACACAATAATAGTGCAGAATGGACAGATTTTCCTTCCAGCATTCTATTTTTATGTGAGAGTTTTAATTGTCTTGGTCAGGGAAACTCTCACTCCTGTAATACATTGATTTACACTCACTGTGCTGGAGAGCCTGACAGACACTTCCCAAAGTCTGATCCTGGATTCTGACCCCCCAGTGGCAACAAAGCTGCTCCAAAGCTGTGGCTGAACACAAGGGTGCTGTGTGTGATGTGGTGGGCAGAGTGTGCTGCTTCCAGACAGGTTTTCTTGGCTTTTCTTTTAGGTTTCCTAGAAAGGGTTTAGGTTTGAGATACTTGATTTGGGATCCTGAACACAAGATCTCCAGTGGGTGAATGTCTTCACTTGTGGCTGCTCACAGGTAGGACTGGGAGTGAAAAGCCAGCTGTGATTGTGTGGAGCTGAACATGCAGAAAGGAGGATCTTGGAACTTGAGGCTATTTCTCAAAATGTGTGCTCTAACTTTTCCATCCATAAATAGGAAGTCAATCTTCATCATCAGTGAAGGACTTAAAATGTTCAGTGTTTATACATGCAGCTTTGGAGAAGCAGAAATACAAAAAAAAAAATCTTTTTCTGTCATCTGAATGCCTCAAAGCTCTTTTAAAATGTTCGTTAATTGAGCAGTCATAATGATGTGCCAATGGGGATGAAGGGGGAGGAATAATTTACAGGTGGGAGAAATGAGGCATGAATGACTTCCTAGCCTTACCCTTGCCATGCTGTTAGTCTGTGTCAGATCCAGACAGATACCTTCTGTCCTGTCTCCTTCTGCATCTGTGATGG
The DNA here is from genome assembly GCA_013401035.1 of Horornis vulcanius. NCBI lineage: Eukaryota > Metazoa > Chordata > Aves > Passeriformes > Scotocercidae > Horornis > Horornis vulcanius. The sequence goes on along the minus strand of VZUA01081814.1, from coordinate 719 downwards.
GTGGCTGGGAGCATCAGTTTTCTCCCCCTCCCTGCTTCCTCCACTTCTTCTGTAGGGAACCCAACTCCTTTCCCCAGGCTGCTGTTTCATGGAAGTACAAGGAGTCCATGTGGTTTACCTCTCTGAGGGAGCAGGCCTGCAAGCTGGGACATTTGTTTCAACTCCCAAGTTCCACCTACTGGACAGGACACAGCCAGAGAGTCAACTCCACTGCATGGGAGAAAGGAGTAAGGAAATGAAACTTCTGGGTCCTCTTAGAGCAAAGGCACATCCTGCCCTGCCTTCCTCCTCCTGACCTTATGCACAGCTGGATTATGGTGTGCTGTCCTCTGCACACCTTCCACAACAATTCAGTTTCTACCTTTGCTGCACTGAGCAGAGTAGCTCAGGAATATCTGACCTGGCTCTGAAATACCAACTCACCTCTGAGAAACAGCAGAGCCCCCTTTGTCACTGTCTCTTTCTTGTCTGAACTCCTGTATCTGGGGTCAGTACACTTTAGTACAGAAAACATTGAATCTTCTGGCATATATAGAATAAATGAGCACAAGGTAAATTCAAAATTTTTGAAACTTCCAGAATGGGCAGGATAAAACTACTGCTTAGGAAAACACCCAGTGCAGAATTCCATTTCAAGTTTGCTGAGAATCCTGTTTAAACTTAGTTCTCAAACACAGCTGTGAAACTCATGAAGATGTCACATCAGTAGCTCATCCAAC
>VZUA01081806.1:0-28539 GCA_013401035.1 Horornis vulcanius | reverse complement strand
GCCATGGCAGGGACACCTTCCAGTGGATCAGATACAGGAATTGTTACTATAATACCTTGAAAAGTCACATTATTTAGGTGCAAGTTCTGGTTCCTGTAGGTACTCCTGATGTGTCCATACCAGCCAGGCTGAGAGAGGGGAGGATACTGCTGTAGGGTCCAGGTCAAGCCAGTGGCCCAGCCTGTGGAGCCTGTCTGCAGGCCAGGCTGGTGCAGGAGGTGCAGTGGGATAGAGCTGCATGAAGTCAGAGCAGCCCACTTTTATTCTGCTTGCAGAGGTTGAGGGAGATGTTTGGAGCAGTATTATCCTCTTTTTAAACCTCTTTCCAAATCTTGCAATGTATCAGACATGGAGAATGTGCAACATGGTTTGTGGAAAATAGATTAATGTCAGACCCCGGAGTCTGGAAAGCTCCAAAGCCCCTCTGCTGACACTGAGTCAGTCCTGGTGCTGCCTCGTGAGTGTTTGCATCAGGACAAAAGATGGAAAAATGGCAGCAAGCCCAGCAGTTATTGTCAGATAAACACCACAGAGCTGGAACAAATTCCCATATCCAGTAAAATCTTCCTCATCCACTGCCCTGGCCAGTCTGTGCCACTGGGACCACCCAGTGGCCCATCAATGGCTTTTCCATGCAGGCGGCAGCAGGATCTGTCTCACTGGATATGTGAAAGAATCTTTAAGGAATAATTTTGCAAAAATTGTATTTATCAGGAAATTTTAAAAAATATCTCGTGATATTTCCCCTGGAGCACCTGGTGCTTCCTTTTTAATACTTCCTAAATATAGCATGAGGAATGATCTCAGTGTATTTAGGAAGAGGGATTTGGGATGTTGGGATGAATTGTGTTGATTTTTTGTTTTCCCTCCCCAGCTGTGAGTTGTTCACATGACTGTCTGTAACAGTTGGCAGGAATGAGACCTCCTCTGCCAGCTTTTGGAGATTTGTTCTCTGGGATGGGGTTTCAAGTTAAGATTTGCTTCTCATTAGCCAAATCTGCTCCTCATTCTCTGAAATCCCTCCTCAAATCACTTTTTTCTGGGATTTTGCACACACAGCCTATATCTATGATGAGAACATTGGCCAGACAAGGTGTGGTTTCAAGGAAGGGAGTGAAACCTTGATTTCAGACACAGCTATGGATTTGTACTGGTTTTATCTCTCAGATTTATTTTCTTAACACTTCAAATGCATTTTGTTGGGTTTGTTTTGGTTTTTGGTTGGTTTTTTTTTTTGAGCATTGTCCTTTAACTTAGGAAGAGAATATCCAGGCAGTTGTTTATAGCAAGCTGTAAATGTCAGGAATGCTCCAGGAGTTCCTGCAAAGGATGTTCCAGAAATCTGAGGTGACATGTTTTCTTTTTACAAACCAGTTCCGTATCCTTTTTCTTCCACAGAGCCTCCAGAATCAAAATCAGCTGTTGGGATACTCTTTCCCATCTCTTTCCTCACTTGTTATCCTTCTCCAAAGCCATGTCCCTGGGTGCCTCATTAGGTTGATAAACTACTGCTTTGGCCATGGGCCTCTGGAATGCTGCTGAGGCTGCTGACAGCTGTAAGCAGAGTTCACCTTTGCTCCCCCTATTCCTAAAGGTGGGATTTGATGCTCCAGGCAATTTCAAATGGGTTGTCCTTCAAAACCCCTTTGGTTCTCCTTTAAAAACCCATTCCCTTCAGCTGAGCTCTTGGGTAAGCCCCAAATGGAAATCCAGCACAGCCAAACCTGTTCAGTTCTACCTGAGGTTTGATGATTCGGGGTTGGTTGTGGCTTTTGACTTCCTAATCTGAAGAGCAGATTTGTGCCTCTGGCTTTTCCAGAATTATTTTTGCTGGTGTAACAGTGTCCTGAATAAGTTTAGTGTTCCTGCAAGATCCTAAATGATAATACTTTGGAGAAAAGAAGTGGGAAGCAGCAGAGCTACAGCAGAGCTTTGGGAGCTGTGTGACGGTCATGGCAGGGGTGGGATCACCAAGTCTGTTGCTGATCATGGGATAGGTGCAGGGACTTCTTTCTGCACCAAATTTTGGGGGTTATGTTGATACATTTCCTCCAAACATCTGACGTAAATCTCGCTCCTCTTTCAGTTTAACCCGTTCCCCCTTGTCCTGCAAGTTTTTGTCCATGTAAAAAGTTACTCTCCTTGTTTTATAAGCCCCCTTTCGGCGCTGGTAGGCTGCAGTGAGTCCCTCCAGATCTGTCTCTTCTCAGGATGGTAGAGGTTGTATTTTAAAATTTGGATTCCCAGTGAGGTGCAGGGGCTTCTGATGTCTTCCGCAGAGCTCCTTGGCAGAATGCAGGAATGGGAACCAAGGGAGCCAAAGCACCAGGCAGGAACATGTAGTTGCTTTGCTGTTGATAATGGGTTTTTTCTCTTTTCCCAGAAGAGAAGCCAAAACCAGATCCAGTATTAAAACCACCTTCTCCAGTCCTCAGACCAGAACCTAGTGGGGAGAAGAAAGATCATGCTGGGCAGACAACCGACACCCCCTCCTCAGTGGACACCCCACCAGAACTTCCGTGTGCTCCATCGCCAGCCCCAGCCACTCTGGTTGCAGCTGTCCCCACGGCTGCCACTGCTGTCCCTGTGTCCAGCAAAGCCCCACTCACAGCTGACCCGGAGAACAAATGTGAACTGGCCTCCCCCAGAGAGGGGGCGATGCCTACACCCAGTGCCACAGCCTGCCTGGGGCCAGCGGCCCCTCCTCCTGCAGAAGAGCCCGGTGCCAAAGTGTGCACAGAGCTCAGCAGTGCAGTAGCATCACCCAGTGGTGCCCCGGTGCTGGCCGGGCCCGGTGTCATCAGTGACACGAGCAGCGCCAGGGCTACGGGGATCGAGCCTGTGGCAGAGGTGGCCCAGACAAAAGCTGCAGCGTTGACTGTGGAGTTGGAGACTCCCGAGGCCCCCCTGGTGGAGCTGGAGAGCACTCCATCACCTCCCAGTGTTTCTCACACTGCTCCTTCTCCTCCTCCCAGCCTGCCACCCACCCCGCCGCCCCTGTCCCCTCTGGTTTCCGTTGCTGCTGTTACCACTACAACTCCTTCTCCACCTCCTCTCCTGTCTCCGAGTGCCCTCCCTGTTGTCCAGGGAGATTTAGAAGGAGAGGAGAGCACAAGAACTACTCTTAGTGAAGAGGTAAAAGATACTGAAAAGAAGGAAGAGACAGAAACAGATGGGCAACTGGAGGAGAGCCGAGAGGCTCTGAGTGTGAACTCGAGCAGGAGTCCTGTCCCAGGTAAGCATTGGGTTCTGTGGGTTCATGTAGTGAACTGCAGGATGAAGGAAAGGAGCTTTTTTTTCTTCCAACAGATGTTTCTGTTCCTATCTGCAGAAGAAAAAAGCCTGGTGGTGCCTCATGGCCGCTGTGATTGTGAAATGCTGATCTTTGTTGGCAGGGATAGAAATCCCTCCTGATTGTTCATAATTGGTCACTCACTTGGATGTGTGTCCCAGGTTGGAGTGGGCTCATGCTTTCATGGCAACACAGGGCTGGTGGAGGGGGAGTGTAGAGGACACTGCTCTTCACGAAATCCCAGGATGGTTTGGATTGGAGGGACCTTAAATCCCATCCCAAGTGCCACCCCCTGCCGTGAGCAGGGACACCTTCCACTATCCCAGGTTGCTCCAAGCCGCAGTGTCCAGCCTGGCCTTGGACTTCCAGGGATGGGGCAGCCGTGGCTGCTGTTCCCCTCAATGTGAGCGGTCAGTCCAAGGGTCTGTAGCTCTGCATTTGGGATCCTGAAGCTCTTGGGATGAATCTCCTGAGCCATCAGTTTCCACAACTACAGGACTGGGGGTTTTTCCAGCTGTAAAAATGTGTCATCATGTTTCCCAGATGAGGGAAAATGAAATGGACCGTTCACACTCATCCAAACAACTGACAACAGTGTCACACAGTATTACACACCAGGGTCATGCATCTGAGTCACATCCCACTGTCACCTCAGTGTCACACACCTCTACCAGCCCAGCCTTCATCAGTGATGCCTCTACTTTTCGTTTGCAAAAGTCACGTGTAAGCAAAATGTACAATTTACAATTTTAAATTTAAATTCTGCAGTTTACAGTTTAAAGTTTACTAAAATTGCAATTTCTGAAACTGCCTTTTAAAATCCAGCCTGTTTCTCCAAGTGTTGTTGCTTGCCTTTAGTTTCAGTCCTGCCACATCTCTGTTTTGGCACTGTGCTTTTAACACTCTGTTTCCTATAGAAAATGGCTTTTTTGCAGGACTTTTTGGAGATCAAATTGTGGAAAAGAAGTTAAATGATCAATTCCTTGTATTTACTGCTGGAGGGGTGTAACGGGGGCTGTTCTTCACACCCAGCAGTGTTACAGCATTTCATGTGTCACATTTTCTATGTCCTGTTCTGCGGTTATTTCAGTTCCTTGGAACTTGGTGAAGCTGGAACAAAAAGGACAAACAGGTGGTTGATTTGATCTTTGCTGGATTCATTTTTTTAAAGTAATATTTACTCTATACTTTTTTTTTAGGGGTTTGGTTAGTAGGGTTTTTTTTTTGATAAATGGGAAATGAGCTCAAAAATCTTGGGCTCTGCTCTTAAATGCAGGCTGAGGCTGAGGTTGGCCCTGGTCTGTGTTGCTGAATATGCTGATTTTAAAATCCAGTATCTACAGATGAGAAGAAAGATCCCTTTGCTACACAGACCATGAAGGATTTTTTCCTGTTAATCTTCTATTTTTATTTCACTTGGATCATTTCACTGCTCTGGCACTTGTTCTTTCAATCCAAGCTACTTCTTAACCCAAATTAATTTCCTTACAAAGGAGAGAAGAAATGGGACTTTGTAAATAAGGTTTTGCACAGGCAGGTTCCAGCTTGAGGTGTTATTGCTAGCTTTGTAATGGCCTGTAGTTTAAATTTTTAAAAAATTAACTTACAGTGTTTGGGCTTTTAATTATGCAGAAGATTAATTTTAATGCTATAATGTCATTATGCTCCAGAGCACACATTAGCCAAGCCATTGGCTTTGGCAACACTGAAATAAGGAGTTGTCAAGTCATGTAAAAGATGACTTGAAACTCAGATTTCTATTAAAAGCTCAAGGTTTCAAAGAAAGCACAAAGCTCTCCAAGTGGGTTTTTGTGCTTTACCGCTGATTTAATGATCCCGAACTATTGCATTTCTCTGCCAGCCTTCTTTTCAGCAATAATTTTCCAGTTCTTTCTTGGAGAGAGGAAGAAAGATTGAAATAACATCATCTAAGGCTGCCTGCTAATTCAGGAACAAGGAACAGCATGTCTGCCGTATGCATTGGAAAATCCAGATGCTGACCCTCAGAAGCAAGGAGAAAGGGTTATATTGTTGTGGGCTTTTTGGACTAAAGGCCCGGATTTTTTTTATGATCTCTGGAGTTAGGATTAAACCTGGGATAAGGAAAACTTCTCAAGTGTGTGCTGGTGGCTGTGAGCTCTGTGACTTTGAGCAGTATTTCTCTGGGATTTTCAGCAGAATGGTGTTTTTATTATAGAGCAGCTTGGCCACAAATCATCTCCCTGCTTTCCCTTTAAAGAGACCCAATCTGGGCTGGCTGCGACAGTGCTTGGACCTCTTGGGATAATCTTATTCCCACAGCAGTTCCTCCTGCATGTCCTCTTCATAGCTATATCCTGGCCTGCTTGGTTTTGGGAATGAGACCTTCATCCCCTCCTTGCCGAGCTGCTGCGGCAGCACTGCTGAGGCTCCCGGGTGGATCCTGTATCTTGCACTGGAGATGGCAGCTTTTTGGGGAGGAGCAAAGGGATTTGCCTGTTCTTGCTGTATTTTACAGGACACACCTCCTGTCCAACAGTCAGAGAAACCAGACTTGGATTTTTTGCTCTGTCGAGCTCTGTGGCGAGAAAGAAAATCTATTCAGACCCTTAAACATCTTTATCCTGCAGCAGTTCTTTTTTTACAGCTCAACAAAACAACTTTGTCAGTGTTTGCAGGGAGAGGCCAGAGCTGACTTGATCCTGTGAGGATCCAGGGGAACCTCCACTCCTCCTTTTCCACTGGCATTGGGTGTCTACCAGATTTCCAAGGTCAGCGGATTCTACTGGAGCACCCTTGTATTTTACACTGAATTCTGCCTATTCTGAAACACCCTCATCGCGAAGTTGTTGGCTTTAGTGGTTCAGTCTTTGTGTCTGTGTGTCACTGGATCATCATTCCCTGCTCATCAGCATCACTGGTTGTGCATCCCTGTGAAATGGGGAAGATTTTGTGGGTTTCAGAGCATTAAACCACTGAGCAGTGTAGGATGTTGTACCCAGGGGGGGTTTCTTGCTGCTGACCGTGTTCCTGGTCTGAGCATCTGCCCAAAGGGGACACGTTCCCCCTGTTCACAGGGCACAGGTTGCATTCCTGCCCCCTCAGGAATTTTTGCCTGGAGTTTTTAGGACAGGCAGAGCTGTTAACCTGCAAGGGGCAAGAGCGCAGGCTTTTTGAAGTATTTAATTCCTGCTCATCTGCTCTACAAGGAGAAAAATAGATTATCAAGAGAGGACCTTGGTGCTCCGATCCGCACTAAGAACATCACCCTGGTTAAAAGTCATCAACGACTGTTCCTTTTTATTAAATTCTGGGGTTTCTGTAGCTGCAGTGAGGGACCAGCACTTTCTAGGCAATGTAACAGGGAAAGTGTTTTGTTAGTTGAGTGGAATTTCTGCAGAAGGTGCTAACAGAGACCTGAGGCCTTTGATGTCACCATTCTATCATGGCTATTACAAGAAGCAAAGAGGAAAAACAAGAGTGATGTGAGTCCCAGACAGAACTCCTTGGAACACAGGAAGCTGAAAGAACTTAATACGCATGGAATTCAAAAGGGTTTTACTTGCAGAGCTCATTTATGAGACATATTTCTGTATTAAGTAGCCCAGCTGTGGCAAGTCCTGGAGTTTCTGAGCTGGGAAGGTTGTAACAAGCAACTTGGGCTGTAATTGGAAATATCTTGGAGAAATTTCTCCAGCACTGAAACCTGGAGAGGTAGAAACATAAATCAGGGGTCGCCTTTTTCTTGATTTGCTGCCATAACCACTGGAATATATTTTCTTTTCCATGAACTGGAAGGCTATGGTGAATCTTTGCTTTGGTCTTTCATGGTATGTTGGATAATAAAATAAAAATATAAGAGCTGGAATTAATTAGGCTTCACAGTTGGCACCACATCAGAGAGGAGAGGCCTCGTGTCCTGCCGGATGGGTCATGAACTCACGGGTGGTTAAACCCTGTGGGAAGACGTTCCACTGGGGAATGCGACACAGCTGGAGAAATGGGCTGAGGGAGTGTTGGGCCTGCTGAGCAGACCTCTGCAGTGGTGGGGTTATCACTGGGAGTGGTGTCTGGGATAGTCTGGAATTAAGGATTTGTTCCTCTTTCCAGTCCTAAAGTAAATCTGTGTTGTCACTCCTGTTATCTCCCTTGGTTTTGTAAGCTGTGATAAGAGCTCAGAGTGTTGGCTGGTTTCTGGATTCCCTTCTCCAAAGGAATTAAGTGAGCTGAAAGCAAGGTCTGGAAGTGTGAATAGTGGTAAAAATGAACCTGCATTTGGGCAGAAATTAAACTATTGGAGAGCACATGGAGTTGTTCAAGTTGGGGATGGGAAAACTGAAAAGAAGACCAGAAGTGTCCAGAGTTGTCCCTCTCCAAGAGCGAAACTGGACACATTACTTTATATTTCCCTACAGCCTCACAGATGAAACTCCATCTTCAGATGAGTAGTGCCATTATCCTGTTGGATCTGGGGTTTGGGAAGGTTGGCACACAAACTCACATCACAGCATCACAGAATGTTGTAGGTTGGAAGAGACCTTCAAGATCATCAAGTCCAACCCAGCCCTAACACCTCAACTAGATCATGGCATTGAGTGCCACATCAATGAAAATTCTCCTTTGAGCTCCTGCAGCAGAAATGTGAACTTAACAGAAAAAAAGAATTCGAGTGTCTGGTATTTCAAGAGGGGGGAAAATTGAGCAGCATCTCCAGAGATCTCTGGAGATCCATCCTGGGGAACTCCACAACACACACGGTTGAGGGCTGCTCCAACTGCAGAATCCCCGGGCTGATGGAAGTTGTGGGGTTTAAGGCAATACTCATTCAGAAGGCTTGGCAGGATTGCAGCCTCTACAGAGCTTACTTTTGCCAAAAAAATGTGGAAAAATGTATGCTTGAGCAGCAGTAATATTCACATCCTGACAGCTGAGGAAGGAAACACCCTGGACCTTTGCCAGCCCCAAATCCATGACCCCTGTGTTTATTTCTGTGTAGTTAAAAATGAAACATTGTTTTACATGGTAGATGGCTCCCATGGTTTGAGGGAAGTGAAATTCTGTCAGATAAAAAGCTTTGGGGCTGATCAGTTAAATTACCTGGCTCAGGCAAAATTGAGGTTGTTGCTTTGCAGACCTAATCCTTTCTTGGAGAAACCCTGCAAGTGTGCAAATCACCAAACCAGAAGACTAAAAACAGCACTTTGAAACGTGCTCAGTTTTCACTGAATTTTTAGCGGGTTTTGTGATGGAGGGGACTGGGGAGCCTGGCTTGGATTTGTGCTTTGCTGAATTCCAGAAATTACCACATGCATGAACACAGATCATTCTCAGCCCTGGTTTTACCCCAGGATACTGGGAATAACTGGGCTGTTCTTGCGAAGATGCTGGGAGCTGCTGAGAGCAGCAGCAAAGGCTAATGCCACTTGTGGGAGACAAAGCCGTGTTGCAGTCTGGGCCTGCTTGGCTCTTCCTTCTCACGTCCTTTGAGCCCCAGGAAATCTGAGATTTATGCTGGAGCTCTGCTCAGCCCTTAAAGCCTCTCCATAAGGAGATGCAATGGATGGAATGTGTGGAGGGTCTGGAGCTTGGGAAATCTGGGTGATTTTTCCAGCCATTGGTTCTGTGGACAGGGAGATGATGTTTGAATATTTAAATATGACTTTCCTTTTTTAATTAACTTTGCTTTTGGCGTGTTCAGCCTGAAGGTAAAAGTCTTCAGCACCAGTAGCTCCTGTTGCTCTTTGGGCTGGGGCCTGGATGTCGTGATTCCCACGGGAATCTGCAGAGCATCTGCAGATGTGTGGTCACCCTCCAAACAGGGAAGCACTTTGAAGAAGCCATGGAAGATTGTATGTGTCCTTTAGGGCAGTGGGAACGCAGCAAATGCCATTTGCTCCCTGACCTTAGGAACAGAGTTGGCTGTTATTAACTTTTCTTATTTATCCATTGTGAATAACTTTTCAAAATTGTATTTTATTGTGATAAAGGAAGCACACACTGGGTTTTTCCACACTATCTGCTGGAAGCCAAAGGCCAGAGGTGGAAATCTGTTTGCAGTAAACTTCAGTCAGAAAATCAATCCCATTTACACTCTGATAACTGGGCATCTGTGCCTGGGATCTGAATTTAAGCTGGGAGCAGTTGCCACAAATTAGGAGCAGATTGGATTAATGGGTTTGTCTCCTCTTAATATGTTATGTGGTTTCTTCTACTTTTTAGAGGGAAAACATGATTGGAATAAATCCCTTTGGATCTTGGGAATACTCTGTAGTGTTTCCATTGACTCAGTTGGCCAGGGAGATCATTAATGGTGACGTTACAAATCTGCTTTTAAATTGAAGTATAAATCCAGCTCAGAGAAGTGCTTCAGGATTGAAGGAGTTTTCTTTTTGGATGAGATACTGGAAATTTTGGCTTGTTTATGGTTAATATTATAATGATGTTAGAATTCTTGAGAAAAGTATGTTGAGAACAGCCTTCTCTCCCAGCCAGCTCCTGATCTTTCCAAAAACTTGACTTCCTGAGGGTTTTTTTCCCTGCATGATCCTTGTGCTGTTGGCAGTAACCTCCTTGCTACCCCAAGTGCCATTTGGAGCTTGAATGAGCAATTTGTAAAACAATTCCTTTGTTTTAATGTCATTCTAATGATTGTTATTGCTGCATTGAAAGCCAAAGTGGTTAAATCAAACTGAATCCTCCACAAGGCTGCAACTGCTTTGTTTTCCTGTGCCTCAGACCAGCCCCTGAGAGGGAAGTTCATCACCCATGGCCACATGAGCTTCATGCCATTCAGTGTTGTAACAGATGCACATTTGCATTGCAGCCCAAACTGCTGTAACTGCACCAAAGACCTGGAAGAAACCAAAGGACCGGACCCAAGCCACTGAGGAGGTGACAGAGGCAGAAATAGAGGTGAGAGGGAACCAAAGTCCTGCTTTAGCCAAATTTAAAGATGGTATTCCTCTCTTGAAATTGTACTTCAGACACATTGCTTCCTCGTTGTCTCACAGGATCCAGGGGAGGATCTCTGGTATTCCTCAGCATCCTTTTGTAACAGGTGTCAGTCTGTTCCCTTTTAAAGCTTTTCAGTTTTCTTTCGGTTTGCCTAGTTTAATGACTAATAGTCACAGAATCACAGTCTAGTTTGGATTGCAAAGGCCCTTAAAGACTCATCTCATTACATGCAGTGCAAGGGACATCTTCCACCTGCCATGGCTCAAGAGTGATTAGATGAGTAAAAGAAAACCTCCCTCACTGCTGCTCTGGTAGGGATATTGCAGCAGGGAGCTGTTCTTAATATCCTGGGTCAATATGGGGTTAGAATCAATGGGAAAGGGAGCAAGAGAGTAAAAATGTAAAAGTTCAGACTGCCCAGTGTGCGGGTAACAACTGAGATTGGTCAGATGTGATGCAGAGCAGGAGAGCAAAGGGTGTCACTGGGGCTGCATCAGCAGGTTCATCCTCCACATCATCCTCCCCTGGAGGAGTTGTGTCTTCTGTGCCATCCGGCTGTTCCACTGAGAAATTCTTCAGAGAATTCCCTTGAAAAATCTGCAAGAAGCATTTTAGGATGTGGTACCGTCAGGTGGGGAGGCAAAAGGATTGGGAGTCTCCTCCAGAACATTCTCAGTGAAGTTATTCCTTTGTTCAGTGCTAAGATGTGCTGGGATTTCTCCTGGGAGAAGCGCATTCCGACGCCTCCTCGCCTGAATGCACAATCAAGCTGTGTCCTTGGTGAGCTGTAAAATTAACAGCCAGGGATACTATTAATGTTTTTTCCTGAAACCAAGATGCTGGAATTGTAGCTGGCTCTCACGTTGCCTTCCTTAGTGGGATCTACTCCAGTTTGCAGCAGGCATTTAAAGGAAGAATCCCCCAAAACAGGCACCATGTGCCCTTTACCATCCCTTTATCATGGATGGCAGGAGAAGAGGAAAGCAGAGTTCTCTTTCCAGGCTGGGATTGTTCATGGTTAACAGTTCCCCTCCATACAATCCCATGGGGATTTCATGGGCAATGCTGAGTCTTTCTAGTTGCACCATTAATTATCAGTGAGTTATCCATGGGAATGAGCTGATAAATCACCCAGTGGCTCAGTGTGGTGTTCCATATCCCTATGTAAGATGTGTTTGTAATCCTGCTGCTCCCAAAAATGCCATGTGAATCCATGAAGAGCTGTTTCACGTGCATTGAATTTGTCAGGGTATTTCTAACAAAACCTCTGCCTTTGTTCATGCTCCAGCNGGACGAGGAGGAGGAGGAGGAAGAGGAACCTTCAGGGGACAAAGTACTTGAATCTGACCAGGAGAAAATGAGCTATGGGCTTCAACCAGATAGGGAACCCTTAGAGCTCAAACCAGTGAAACCCATGGAAGAGAATGGGGAGCAGGAGGCAGAACTAGTGCGAAACGGTGCCGAGAGCGTCTCAGAGGGCGAAGGCACTGACACTAACTCTGGCTGCAGAGAGAGCTCCAGAGAGGGGCCCGTGTACCAGTGCAAACCAGGTAAGTCCTGCTCCACTCAGCTTCTGTGCCTCCCTCCTGTAAGGGCTGCTGATGCCCATGTGTCAGCCCTACGGATGTTCCCATTGAGGCTGGAAAGGGATTCAGTGTTTGCCACGTGCAACTCTGCCAAAATCTGCAACCCAGCAGACCCCAAGAGATCTTCCAGGAGGGCAAAAGGGGAAAATTGTTTTTGTCTTGCTGGTCATGGTCAAAAGAAAAGAAAATCCCTAATTCCTTGAAATTTTTCTGCATTTGGATGCTGGCTGCAGCACGGTGGAAATCGCAGAGAGTTGATTACTGTGCGATCAACAGCTGGAAACCATCCAAGAAATTCCACATAAACCAATATACCTCTGAAATAGAGAGGGGGTTAAATAAGAAATGAAAGTGCTCATTGGGTCCTAAATACAAATATGTATGTTCATAAAGATTTAATTTTCTGGCTAAATAGTTGCATGGATCTTTGGATTTCTAGAAGAATAAGGAAAATAAACAGTTTGTGGTTTTCAATCCAGGCACTGCCCAGCTCAGTCCCATTGGTTAGGGTATATAGAGAGGTTGTGTTATTTATCTTTTTGCTATTTATGTAGATTTTGTAATTTATAGACCTAAACCTCAATTAATCCACCTCATTTAGAGAGAACTTGAGACCAACTTCTGAGCTGCTCCCAATTTTTAAGCAATTTTTTATTCATGTGTAACTCCCTCCAAATAAAGTAGTCATTTTTTAGGAGCCCAGAAACTAAAGAGTATAATAATAATAATAAGGAAGGACCTGGAGAACCTGATGGACAAGGAGCACCACCATTAAGGGACTCCACTGCAGTGGTTATTTCTGCGCTACTTTCTTCTGACAAAGAATTCAATTGCTTTGCTTTTATTAATTCAGCACAATCATATCGTGTGGGGGAAACACAGAGGCCTCTTGATAGCTCATCACACTCAGGGTACCTGACCAGTTCACTAGCTAAGCACTTCCTGAAATTAATCCATAATTCATTGGCTGATGCAGTCAGAACAATCGCAGCTGGGTCCAGATGTCCTTTCACTCAGCTGGAGGCATTGGATTGATCTCTGGAAAAGCAACGTACATCAGACTTGCAATAGTCCTCAATTTCAGCTCTGCTCTTTTTAAAAAGGGGAATTTCTGCCTTTTGGAGGAATTGTGTGTTTGATCCCTGTCTCTCCCTGCATTGGGCATCCTTCCTGTGACACTGCCCAGGTACTCTTCACATTAAAACAGCTTGTTGAGAGCTTTCCAGAAGAAGGAAACTACACTTAAACTGCTTGTTGTTGTGTTGGACCTTTTCCATGGTAAATGACAGGTACAGTGGACAGGGCAGGAATTCCAGCCAGGATCCAGCCAAACCTTTTCTGCACCCCTGTATCCTGAAGCCCTGTAGAAATAAAACTGCATAAAGAGCTAAAGTTTGCAATAACTTCTGTGTGTTTTCATTCACAGTTACTAAAACCCATCATTGGAGTAAGTCCCTCCTTGTGCCCTCTGAGGGGGTGCAGATGATGAGATTCCAGAGATCCAAAGCCAGGGGTCAGGGAGTGAAATAAAGGAATAATGAGTACCTGAAGGGCTGATGAATGCTGAGTAACGCAGTCTGGCATGAGGGAGATCCAAAGGCAGCCATCTCATACAGATGTTTTCCTTCAGATAAAACGTTTTCTGTCCTAATTTGAAACAAATTGTGTGGCCAGTGCTGAAAATTTCGTCTCCAGGCCACCAGAGGCTGACTTTACTTGTGCTAAAGTGGCTGTAGGTTTATGCTGTGGTTTGCACCAGGCACGGTCCTCAGCACCCAAAAAGCCCCACGTAAAATAGGTGGAAAGTTGTAATTCCCAGATCACGGCCTGTGGTTGTGGCTTCTCTTGTTTCTGCTGTTATCTCCAGCCTGGTTTGTTCAGTTCCATGGTTTCACAGTTTCAGAGGGTATTTTTGTTCCATGCTCTGCTCTCCTTCACTTCATGTTTGTGACTCCTGATTACACCAGACGAATCCCTTTAACTTCTGCGAATTGTCGCCATTCCACCATATCCCACAGGAGAGCGGAAGTCAAAGTTAAATACATGGGTTAGAACTGGAATAAGTGACCAGATCTGGATGTGGTTGCTCTGGACCTGGCTCTACACTCCCCGTTGTTCATGTCCCTCTAATGTTATGTGTGTTGCCCTTCTCTCTCCCTTCAAAATAAAAAATTAAATTGAATTAAAATTTCCCAGGCTGGTGCGGCAGCTTTGTCCCTTTGGATTTACCAGAACTACATCTGGAGGAGCAGAGGGTTTGTTTCCTGTGATGCTCAGGGACTTCTCTCCCTATAGAGCAGTGGAAGCCCCTGGACCCGGAGGGGAAGAAGCAATACGACCGGGAATTCCTGCTGGATATCCAATTCATGCCTGCCTGTATCCAGAAGCCCGAGGGGCTGCCTCCCATCAGCGACGTGGTGCTCGACAAGGTGAGAGGAGAGCCCATAAAACAGGTACGTGCAGGGATTCGATATAAATAAACATCCCTACCATTTCCATGCTGGGTTTTGGTGGGAAGTGGGAATAGTTGGTCTCATCACAAAATTCTACAAATAGAGGTGTTGGTGCCTGATGAATGTGCACAGGTGATTAAAAACTGAAATATTTTTGATGATCTTTAGCTAGATAAAGTTATACCAGGTTGTTATTAAAATTTAAAATGACCCAGCTGTGAAGAGCTGAGGATCCAAACAAGGCTGGATGGAGAGACAGTGGCTTTTATTAGAACAATTAATTGATCTATTAGATCAATTAAAAAGCAGAGAGAAGCTTTTGGGCAGTGTTTTTTGATCTAAAGCAGTTCCTTCACTATTTAAAAGCTGATCTAATAAAAGATGTTTAAGAACCCCATTCTCGGGCAGTTTCAGGATTTCTCTCCAGCTTCATCTCATAGCTGATTGTCTCTGCTGGAAGTCTGGGCTTAGTGAAACACTTGGGATTTCTGTGTGCTGACACCGAGGTGTCATTCTGCTTTCACAGGGAACTGGGGAGTTCCTTGGCTTTGATGGAACTACAGCAGACTCACTCTTGAGACTCAGGGATGTGGGTGATCCTTGTGTGCAGAAACATTTCCGCTCTGTGTTTCATACCCAGGCAAATTGTAAAACGCAGCTTTATTCCCAAAATTATGTCATCTGCCTTCTACTTTCCCATTATTGTTTTTCACATTTCATCTACCTCCTACTTTCCCGTGATTGTTTTTCATATTTCATCTACCTTCTACTTCCCCATGATTGTTTTGTGTTTGAGCTTCCTGGGCTCAGTTTCCCATCTCTCATGTTGGCCCAAAAGCCATTGCATTGAGGGAAGGTGGCAGTTTCATGCTCCTGAACCACGACAGGCCCATATTGCCATGATTTTATCCTCCATAATTCCTGTCAGCCGTGAAATGTTTCTGAACTCTGTTTCCTCAATAGTCTCCTGAAGAAGACATATTTTAACTTAAATGCTTATTTTTAGCATAAGTGTGGATGCCTAAAACTTGAGCAGTTTATTAAAAGCTTTAATTTGGATGTTAATATGACTGTTGTGGTTTAGCAGATGTTGTCTGTAGATTGCATGACCTCTGGTAGCTCAGCAACCCCTGAGCAGCCCCTGTTTGTGTGCTCTGTTCACGGCACAGGTCAATCAGCCAAAATTGCCACTGAGGACTCTGGACCCCCGGATCTTACCACGAGGCCCCGACTTCACGCCAGCCTTTGCTGATTTTGGGAGGCAAACCCCCGGGGGAAGAAACGTGTCTGGAAGTGTGAGTTTACCCCAACTTGCTCATGTAAAAACTGGCCTTAACACTGATGAAGTCCCTCCTCAGGCTTTTGGGCCTCTTCCAATGCGCCGGTGGTTCTTGGTTTGTCAGGATGAATTCAGGGATGATGTTTGCTTGGCTGACAAAATGTAGGGAAATTGGAAGCAGTTGTGGATGTTTGTCACGGGTAGGTGTTGTTTCGGAAGGGTTCGATCTCCTTGCTGTTTCCCTGTGTGAGAGGGTGGAAGGACCCAGCAGTCGCAAGTGCAGTCACGTGTTCATCGTACAACAAACCCAGCGTCAGTGCATCAGCCTGGGGGGCTGTGCTGCAAAACACACCAACAGAGCAAAGTGATTTTACTAACAAACAAAACTAACAAACAGCCAGCACCTGTGTGTCCTGCTTTTTCTGTGCTTCCATGTGTTGCTTTGGTCACTTCATTACTTGTTTTCCCACCTTTTCCACTGCTTTTCTTTCACTTCCCCTTCTTCTCCCTATGTCTGGCTTTGCCCATGCTCTGAAATCCCTCTGTGAGTTCTTCACTCATACCTCTGCCATATCTTTTCCTGGGGCACAGGTGCCCCAGCACGTGCTACCCCATCAGTGCCACTGGAGGAGGACGCTGCCACTGTTAGGGGCAATCACTGTTTTTCAGCTATTGAGATGCTTCTTCTGTGTCCATCTGGATGTGTCTAACGACACAGCCATCGTGGAGCTTTCAAACCTGCTGGTTCCTGAAGAGTTCCCTGAATTACCCCAAATTCCAAGTGTGCGGGTTTCCAGAAGTCAAATGCAGTGATTTTGGGTCAATGTAATATTTCTGGTTTGGGAGCAGCCTCTTGGCCAGTGCCTCAGTTATGGGGTGCACATCTGTGTCTTGGAGTTGCCTCAGTGCCACAGTTTCTCTTGGAGCACCACCTGGTCCACAAAACCTCGTGAGATTGCCAGTGCTTCCTGCGTTTGGGGTGTCGCAGGTTGTGCTGCAGCACCTCCTCTCCTGTCATGTCCTGAGTGTCTTGAGCCCTGTGGCATCTGAGTAACATGGCTGTCGCTCTTTGTTTCTCCACAGGCCTGCAAAGTGCAGAGCACCCCTGGATTGCCCTCCCTGGCTCGGTGCGGGCCCCCAGCATGCCCTCTCTTGGTCTCGCCTCACCCACCATTGAGGAACCTGCCGATAGGGGTAAGCCAAATCCCCCCTTCTCCCCCCAGACTTTGCACCTTTTTGTAGAGTTGCCTTTTTTCTCAATACCCACTGTTGATAAAGAATGACTGGCAGAAAACTTTACAAAAAGGTGCAACCTTGTTTAAAAAAACCGAAACAAGACTTGCATTGTACCCCTCTAGGCAGTCTTCAGTGGTGGGTGGGACATCACCAGCTGAGGGCATGCTGGGACGTTGGCCTGAGCGGGATCCGCGAGGGTCTGCACTTTGCAGACCTGTGGAAAGGGGGAGAAAAGGTAAGTCCCGCTTACCCCGTTCATTTGGAGCATTCAGCACATAACATACATCTTACATTTGCGCCTTTGCAGAGCAGAGCCTCTCCTTGCCTTGTTCTGGAGGAGGGCTGGAAGGTGACCTGGTTTAACCAGCCTGTCCTCGACACCGGTGGTTGTAGGATCAGAGGGTTCTGAGCCCTAGCAATGCCAAACGTTCCCTTCTCGTGATGCATGGCACCCCCTGCGTGTGCACTGCCTGTCCCAGCCATCCCACCTCTGCACAGGCCATGCCATGAATCATCAAATCACTGTCTCTTCCTTGCCCCAAATAATGTTGAGAGCTCAGTGCTAACCGCTTCTGGCACGTTGAGAGTCTTTTGTTTCGCTTCCTTGGCTTTTGTCTTTGTTTCCCTCTTTTTGCTTGAATGTGTTTTGTGACTGTTTCTGGCACTAACCAGTGTTGCGTCAGACAGCACTGAGGTGGAGTTGCACAGGAGCAGAATGCAGCTGGGAAGGCTCTTGGTGTAGGCAGGGTTAGGTGAGCGTGGCAGGTGAGGAGATGCAAACTCAGAGATGGTGGGCTGGAGCAGACAGGTCTGTCCCTGTGTTTGCTTTGTCCTTCCTGAGAGGTGATGGAAACTTAAATCATTTCAGTTCTTGTTCCCGAAAGGCACAACCTCTCCCGACCATGGAAAATCAATTTCACTGTCTACATTCAAAGCCTCTTATAGAGGGAGAAGTACTTCCTTAATTCCTTGTATGGTTTCTAAAGTATTTCCATGACCTGCAGCCTGAATGGGAACACCAGGTCAGTCTATGCTGCTGTGAATCTTTTGCTTCTCTGCAGGAGTCTTGTACCTGTGTCTCCCTGCTTTCCTTTCCCACCTCTTCCTCTGGAAGAGGTGTCATTCAGATTAGTGCAGGAACACCTGGTAATTGCCCCATGCCCCAGACCCATCATTATTTACAGGAAGCCTGGCTTGAACTCTGACACCTCTTTAACTTGCTGTATAAATCGGGAGCCAAAAACCCCAGACCCCTAGACCAATTCTGTTAAAAGTTAGATACATCTATTATTTTGTTACATCTTCTGTTCACTGATTGAAAACCTAATCACACAGTTTGAACTGAGTTTAGTCACAGATATTAAAAACATACAGCCTCAAAGAAAGTCTTTGTTGTGTTAATGCCTGAAAGATCTGGGCTCAAAGGCACCCAGGTGTGAGGAGGTGACACATGACACACTGGTGCTCTGTGCATCCCTCAGTTTTCCAAGGGAGTCACCTCCTTCAGGGGTCGGTGTTTGCTAAAAAGGAACATTTGCATGGACCCGTGCCCGAGGAAGCGCCAGCCTCTGCAACTCCTTCCCCGTGCATTACAGCCTGGCATGTTTGGGAGGTCCTTCAGACCAGGGCTGCCTCTGTGCAGGAGATGGGGTGGCTGCAGGTCACCTCTCCTTGGCTTTGTCCCTGTTCTAGGGGGAACGAGCTCAAAGGTTTGGGTTTTCAGGGTACATTTCAACCTGGCTGCGCTTACAGAGCTGTCTGCGAGCAGGAGGTATGTGGTGAGCTCAGGCACTCGTGGCTATGGCCATTCAGTTTTCTGTTACATCATTGTCTGGTTTTTCAGCTGGAGGGAAGTCTCTTCTCTCCACGTTTGCAGTGTGGTCAGAGCATGGACAGCTCAGAACTGTATAACACCAGAGGTGGTGTGTGAAGGCAGGGCTGCTGTCAGGCCTTGCTGTGCCAGACTGGTGTCAGTCAGGGCTCAGGGTGGGAACAGAGAGAGATCAGTGTCTGTTTTAGGAAGGTGTCTGACACAAAAATACATCCTGAAGGCTCCCTGTTCCACTGTTGTTTTCTCCGGAGTGATCAGCTGGTACAGTTGTGCTACAAGTGGTCAGGCTTGATGATCTTGGAGATCTTTTCCAAGATAAATGATTCTGTGAATTACGGCATTCATGGGGCTTGTGCCCCATGCAGTTTAATAATCTGTGTGGCAGGGGATGTAAACAGGGGTCTTTGTAAGTTGAAGGAAGCCCAGTGAGACACCCTGCCCCTTGGAGCCCTCTCCCAGACATCGCTGGGCACATGGAGCAGGTCATGGCGTGAGGTCATTGTGTTCTGACAACATATCTTCTCTGTTGCTGTTACCCCATAATGAAGCCCAAACAAGAGCTCCAGAACTGCTGGTGATCCTGTTCATTTGCACGCATTTACCTTGTCAAAGGCAAGTGGTTCAACTCCCTCTGCCTTTAAGAAGAATTTTGCCTTTCAAACCACAAACCCAGGTTTGTGTCTAATGTATGACATAAGAGGCACCAGCCAAGAGCCCTTTCCTCCTATTCACTGAAGCTCTTCAAGTAACTGCACTGGTTGGGCCTTTTTGATGCTCGTTGAATCCCTTTGTTGAACAAAGCAGTCTTTGAAATGGCTCATCTCCATGAGTGGCTACTGAGCAGATGAATTACTGCTGTGGGAAGTACCAGGTTTGATAATGGAGTTTTGCTGCCTTAACTTGTACCTTGAGATTGGCCATTTGTGATGAGCTCAGAAATGTGAAAGACTGTGGGGGAAGAGCAACCTCCCAACAGCACCTGGTACCTTTAGTCCTTAATCAGAAGCCTCCAGATGATGAAGAGGAGGTTTGGGGGTTTCTGTGCCTTCCCACTTGTACATCTGGTGAAAAGCTCCCTGTCTGTGGCAGGTTTTGTGCCTGTTCAGGAGGTGCATCACATTACACAGGATTGCAGAGGTGCTTAGGCAGTTCCAAAGCACCTGATTCCCCTTCTTCTGTGAAACCACCCAGAGTTTTTCCTGTATCTCTTAGGATCCATATTTTTAGAGTGCAGGAGCTGCAGTGATACTCCTTCACTGTGTTTTACATAATTCCTGCCTCAAAATGTTTTTGTTGGAAGCAATCTCCAGTAAAACTTAACATTTCTGACAGAGCTGCTAATGTATCGTTATCTAAGTGCTTGGGATGGCATGTTTGAAATACTCCTCTAAGGGCTGAATTCTTCCACACCTTGCTGTGATGTCTCAGTTATGGAGTTTCTGACTCCCAAGAGGTACTTTTGGCCAGTCAGGGCCAGTTCTACCCCCCTGTAGCGGCACCCAGAGCGCTGCCAGGTTGTGTAGGCAGAGTCATCCTATCTCTCTGTTGGGAAAAGCTGCCCAGAGAAATGTGTCTGGTGTCTCCATGTTCCCTGTGACCAGCCTGGAGTAGTATTGGGTCGAAGGGACTCCTCGTGTCCCAGCAGGCGTGCTGGTGGTCAGTGGTGCCATCAGTGGGTGTTGGTGTTTGCCCTCGAGTTTGTTATCCAGCGTGAGCTTAAAGTGGGATGTAACAAGGAATGTTTTTGTCCTAGTTGTTGAATGTTGGACCGAGGAGATCTCAGCCGGGCCAGAGGAGGGAGCCCAGGAAGATCATCACTGTGTGTGTGAAGGAGGATGTGCACCTGAAGAAAGCAGAGAATGCCTGGAAACCAAGCCTGAAGAGGGAAAACCAAACAGAGGACCCGGAAAATGTCAAAACCCAGGTGAGAGCATGAGCAGGTGTGAGGGTCCAGCAGCTGCACCAGATAATGGTAATTTGCCTTCCCTCTTGTATCAGGCAGTGAAAAATGGCAATGAATTCCACATGGAATCCCAGCTTTCCCCTACCTTGGTGGTATTTCTTGTATGTTTATTCTTGACCTGGTGTTTAAATGCCAGTCCTGTGTATTAAGCAGAGAACACCAGACAACCTCCTGTCTCTCTTCCAGGATTGCTTTCCTACTGCTGTTTTACTGGAGTATTTCTCTCTCCATTCTAGAGCAAAGAGCCCTACATTTCCAGCACAGAACTTGGTTTTCTCCTTGGTTTATCTCCTTTTAGACCACATTTCTGCCTTGAATCCTCAGCAAGACTGAGGTTCCTCTGTGAAATCCCTCAGTTGTTCCTGAGCCCAGCCCAACGGTGCGGTGTGAAACTCCCTCTGTCCTTCTCCCCCTTCTCTCCTCTGTGGGGCAGTCACTCTGGGAGGAGATGTTTGTCTGGTGGCCAAGCTTGGAATTTGTAGGATAACTTGGGATGGTCTTGAAGGAGACTGGAATTCTGTTCTTGGAGCTTATGGTGGCATTGTTGACCTCACTATCATCCTGGATAAGAAAAAATAAAGTGCCTTTAAGTGAATTATAGGAGAGATTGATTACCTCTGGCTGAAGGAAACATAGGCCACTCCCAGTTAATTTATCTCATGCATTAAACTGATATAAAGAAGAGTGTTTCTAACAGGAAGGTCTTTGTGCCTCTGTTGCACTTGACAAAAGCACTTCCAAAACTCCTGCCCTGTAGTCTTGGTCTTTTCTAGCCAAGTGAGAACTGGGGTTGGGCTGTGCAGAAACATGTGGTGTGTCACTCAGCATCCCAGAAATTCCTACAGGATGTCTCCATTCCCCTGTGGGAAGCATCCTGTCTCATTCCTGAAATCCACCTGCACCATTTGTGCCTAAACTTGCAGTTTTTCTGTCATTCAGGAGCTGTTCCGCAAGGTACGAAGCATCTTGAACAAGCTAACGCCCCAGATGTTTAACCAGCTCATGAAGCAGGTGACAGACCTGACAGTGGACACGGAGGAGAGGCTGAAAGGAGTCATTGACCTGGTCTTTGAGAAGGCCATTGATGAGCCCAGCTTCTCTGTGGCATATGCCAACATGTGCCGGTGCCTGGTGACGGTAAGAGCCACCTGTGGTACGGGAACTCTTCTGGGCAGGGCTCAGCATGAGCTGATGCGCAGTGACAGGAACTGCGGAAAGCAGAGTTAAATGTTAGTTTCTGAGTGTAAGTAAGAATAATTAATGTGGAGTATTGGTTTGTTGGCCATGCCCAAGGCAGAGGGATTTGCTTGAAGCAGTTGTTTGGAGTTGACTCCTTGCTCCACCTGGTTGCAAGATGAGTAGTATTTGGGAAGTTCATGGAATCATAGAAGCATGGAATAGTATAGGTGAGAAAGGGGCCCTAAAGCTCTTCTCATCCCACCCCCTGCCATGGGCAGGGACAACTTCCACTATCCCAGGTTGCTCCAAGCCTCGTCCAACCTGGCCTTGCACACTTCTGGGGTGGGGCAACCACAGCTGCTCTGGGCACCCTGTCCCAGGGCCTCACCACCCTTCTGTGTCTGTCAGTTCCAAGGGAGCTCAAGATGAGCCAGGCTTTGCACAAATCATTCTCAGATGGTGAATGTGGGATGAAAGACCCCCTTTATCCCCAGGTCCTTCATGACTTGCAGAAAAGAAATATGGCTTAAGCCTTCAGCACAGAACAGGAGTGTTTTTAAGCAGGGGGTGTTTTTAAGGGATCCTATGGGTGGAAGTGTAATTCATCCCGGGCAGAGGTGGTGTCAGCCAAGTTTGGAGTGTGACTTTTCATCTGCACTGTAAAACTCTAGAGGAAATCCTGATGTGAGGCTTTACTTTCACAGCCTTGCAGAGCCACTCAGCTCAATATGAAGAGCAAAATAAATTGTTATGGATGACCCCTCCTCTGTGAAGTCTATCCCTATTTCTGCTGATGTTTTTCTTTCTTCTCACTCCAGCTGAAAGTGCCCATGGCAGACAAACCTGGGAGCACAGTAAATTTCCGTAAGTTGCTGTTAAATCGCTGCCAGAAGGAATTTGAAAAGGACAAGGCTGACGATGATGTCTTTGAAAAGAAGCAGAAAGAACTCGAAGCTGCCACCACTGTAAGTGGTGTTTTTCTCCATAAGTTCTGAGAGCTCCCTCAGAAAATTATTTCCTTTTGAGACGGCAGTTGATTTTGGGGGATTTTGGAGTTGAGACTTTGATTCTGTCACTGTGCCTGAGGATAATAAAAAATATTTGCCTTGATAGTGGGTTTATCCCAGCATCTTCCTGTGTATTAGGAGAAAAAGAGTGAATAGTGTCTATGAACATAAAACTGAATCTTTTAAAGAGCTCTGTGCACTGGGAATGTGGTTTTGCAGAGCTGTTTTCCTGTTTTATAGCCAGAGGAGAAGACGCGGCTTCATGACGAGCTGGAAGAGGCCAAGGACAAAGCTCGGCGGAGATCCATCGGGAATATAAAATTCATTGGCGAGCTTTTCAAGCTGAAGATGCTGACAGAGGCCATCATGCATGACTGCGTGGTGAAGCTGCTGAAAAACCACGACGAGGAGTCCCTCGAGTGCCTTTGCCGCCTGCTCACGACCATTGGCAAGGACCTGGACTTTGAGAAGGCAAAGGTGGGGCAGGAATGGTAGCAAGGGATGAGGCTTTCTGGGCAGGGCTGGAAAAATGGGGGTGGAGTGTTTTTATTTGAAGATTTATTTTTTCTTCAGAAATTTCCATATGGCATGATGAAATCATCCACTCTTCTATGGATGTTTCATCATGACCTGGCCTTGCTCTGTGCTCTGTAATAGGTTCTGTATAATTTTTAACAGTGTTCTCCAGTTGTTATTTCCAAAGATTTTATACAAACACACAGCCCAGAAATGCGCAACATTTACTTTTTCCAAGCTGAATGTCCCTCTTCCTTTGTAGTTCTCAAAACATTAATATTTCCAGTTGAAGGTTTATGTTACCTACAAAAGCCACCATGAAATGCATTGTTCAGGTTAAATCTAAAACACCTCCATTAACCAGTCCAAACCCCACCTGAGCTTAAGGGGTGCATGTGTTTCGTGTCATCCTTGTGTCCAGTTGTTCTGGGATGTGGCAGCCATTCTACAACCACAGCGCTCCTGCATCCTCCTTCTCATTTTCCAGCAGATATATCTGTAGCACGGAGTGTTGTGCGCTCTGAGAGCTTCTCTTGGTACAGACAGTCTGGTGTTCCTTCACAAAAACCAGGCTTGGGATGAAAAACTCAAGGGTCTTGCCAGGAATCAGTGGGACTCAGCTCTGGAATCAAATGGAGCTAATTGTGTTCAGCTGCCCCAGACAGGAGTTCCCTCTCCACTCACTGGATCTCAGGGATCACAGAGATCAATCCTGAACCTTAAGGGGAGGAGATTTCCCAGACTGTTCTGCAAGCATTGACCAAAACAACGTGGTCTATCAGCAGTCCCAGGCTAAACATCTCATGCTGAATGCAGCACCAGGCACGGCCCTAGTGCGGGATTCAGTTTCTCCGTGTGCTTTGGGAAGAAAACTGGGTCTGACTTCCAAGCTAAGTCAGGCTGGACGAGGCCTGAGTGCTGTTTTCCTCTTTTTGAACACTGTAAAAGCCAGCATTTTGGTGCTCTGCTGGTTCTGCACCCTCAAGCTGAGGCATGGTGGGGCACGGAGCAAGGGTGCAATTCCAGATGCCTCTGTCCTGTCTTTGGGATTGGTTATTTCTGGCAAGACTGAGAGAATCCTTCTTAATGGGGTAGACATTTTATTACGTGTTTTTATTGAAGCTGAATTGTTAGTCATAGTGTAATTAAAATTTCTGAATAAAGTTTGTTTCCCTATCATCCTTAACTTTAGAAACATTTGCTCCCAGAGCTGGAACTTTCCAAGGCAAAAAACAAATTTAAATGGATTTTTTTGTTGTTTGTTTAACTACAAGGACAAGGGTTTAGCTGGTTTTTTGTGAGGAGTGGAAAACATGGTAGAAAACTGCTCTGAAACTCTTGTTTGAAACAACCAGAGGCCCTATTTTGAGAAAAAAGCTTTTTAGAGCTTGGTGAGCCAAATTTAGACCTAACAGGAGTTTCTCTGTTGATCCCAATTCATTCTCTTAGTGTGAATCTGTTGGGATTCCACCACATCACAATTTTCTGGATGAGAAGGAGTTTGTGGGGTTTTTTTCCCCACAGCTGAGCCCATTAAACTAGCCTTGCAGAGAGACCCAGAGCTGCTGCTCAGTCTGGCCTGGCTCAGCTCTGGGGATAAACCATGGAGTGATGTGTCTTACACTGGTTTTGTACCCATTTTGTCTCCTGAGCCAGTTTTTCTTGTGCTGAGGTGTGCACACAGCTGATTTGAGATGGGGAAGCTCAGATTGAGATATATTTTTAATGGATGTAATGTTTATTATGTACATGCAGAGCTTGTAGATGGTTTGTGTAATTAAAAAGCCAGAGAAAGTGTGTACCTGCACAGTTGTGCCTCGTCTCCTGCACATGCTGCCCTGTGTACCCTCAAATCCACCCTGGAGGAGTGTACAAGACCCAGCACTCACCTCTCTGGGGAGCAGCCCTGTGTCCCTGATGTTTCTGGCACAGAAGTCCCAGAATGCAGGAACCACTGGGTGCCCCTCAAGGAGGCACCCAGTGTTTTCGTTTTGCTGATGATGTTTTTCTTGTCTAGCCCCGCATGGACCAGTATTTTAATCAGATGGAGAAGATTGTGAAAGAGAGGAAAACCTCCTCAAGGATTCGGTTCATGCTTCAGGATGTAATAGACCTAAGGCTGGTAGGTCCTAACTCCAGTGAGTAAAAGCATGAAATCATAGAAGCCCAGACTAGTTTGGGTTGGAAGGAACCTTAAGGATCATATCATTCCACCTCTGCCATGGGCAGGGACACCTTCCACTATGCCAGCCTGCTCCAAGCTCCGTCCAACCTGGCCTTGGACACTTCCAGCTATCTAGAGGCAGACACAGATTCTGTGGGCACCCTTTACCAGGGCCTTCCCACCCTCCCAGGGAAGGATTTCTTTTCAATATCCCATCTGACCCTGACCTCAGACAGTGGGAAGCCATTCCCCCTGTCTCTAGTCCCTCTCCAGCTCTCTAGGAGCCCCTGGAAGGGGCTCTAAAGTCTCCCTGGGGCCTTCTCTCTTCCATGTGAACACTCCCAGCTCTCATGCCAGTCTGTCATGTTCCCTTCCATATCCAGGCTGGATAAGCTCTTATGCAAGAGGAAGGATTCATGGCTCAAGTGGGATGTCAGGGGAAGATCACTTCCCCTTTTCCCTGAAGTCTGGCTGTTCAAAGCCAGGAAATGTCTCCATGTTGTCCTGGTGCCATGGTCAGTACACATGCAATGCAGGGGGTCCCCACACTGTTCTGGTGAAGAGGTGACCATGGGTGGAACAAACCTTCCCAGCACCTGTAATTTCTCCCCCAGGGAAGCTGGGTTGGGTTGTGTGGAGGCTGAAGTCACCATTTTGGCTGCAGGTAGATAATTACCCCAAGCTCAGTAAATGAGGCTGCAGCAAGATAAGGGACAGTGTGGTCATTCCAGGGCTGGAAGGTTCCAAGCACTGCATGGCTGAAAAGACACATCAAGTGAGGAAAGTGTTTTTGGAGTGACAGCTGCAGGATTCCTGTGTCAGCCCATCACTATTCCTGGAGTGCAAAGCGCTGTCTTCACTTAAAATCAGTCACTACTTCCTTTTTTTTATTTTCGAGGTTTCATTTTTTCCCGCAAGCTTGGAGGAAAGGCTCGCACAAAGAGTATCAGTCGTAAACAGAGAGTGACAGCAGCTCTTCTCTTTCCTCTGAACCTTGAAAGCGAAGCTGGGAATGTGCAGGCTGGGGGTTAATATGTCCTAAATTCAGTCAGGTCTTTGCTGCAGTCTCTATACCTGAGTACAACGCTCTGCTCTCTGCTGCTGGGATAACCATGTCCATGATGTGTCCCAGCTCCACAGGGTTTTCTTCAGCCCCTCTAAGGCATGACAAGGGTGGGAGCATGAGGCCTCATTCCCAATGTTCAAATTCCCTGTGTTTGATGCTCCCCTGGAGGTTTCTCTGAGCATGTGTTTGGGTTTTTTTGCTTCTTCCCCAGTGCAACTGGGTGTCACGGAGAGCAGACCAGGGCCCCAAGACCATCGAGCAGATCCATAAAGAAGCCAAGATTGAAGAGCAGGAAGAACAGAGGAAGGTGCAACAACTGATGACCAAAGACAAGAGGAGACCGGGTAAAGTAAAAGCCAAGTTTCCTGCTCCTTTCACTCAGTTCACGCCCAGTGGCCTTAGAGGAAATCCCACATAAAATGAAAAAAATCTGTGGGGTTTTTTTCCTATATGTAATAAGCAAAGGGAATTGGGGCCTGATATGCCAGAGGCTGGAAAAGGAACAAATCTGCCATGAATTGGCTGTGGGGATTTTCAGGGGCAAATCTCATGGGTGAAAATAACCAACCACAGGCCACCAGTGCTTATGCATTCCATTCATGCAAACCATGTTTGATTTTGTGACAGGCTGCCAGAAATCTGTTCTAACAAGTTATTACTTTGGAGTCAGATTTGCCATCCATTTTCATACACTGCAGAGTCTCATTTAAAGAGAAAAACATCTCATTTCAGGATTAACTGTGTATTTTTTAGTTGTTAAAGTCAGGTGCTGACTGTGTGAGGGAGTGTCTTAGCATCTCTTAAAGGCTCCTCGCCCTCAATGCGCTATCTCAAGATGAATTTGGAGTGACTGGGAAAATGAAGATTGGGACAGAGCAGGGCAAGGAGAAAGTAATTTTGGGGATTCTTTAATACTAAGGATTGTCAGATGAAAGTGCTTTGAAAATAGGGTGTAAAGAAAATAGATAGAGACTTGAATTATCTTAAAAGTGACACCAGGAGAGGGTGAGGAGCCTGGGAGTGCCTGAGGGGCTCTGTATCACACCAGCCAAGTGCTGCAGGAATTGCGGGGTGAGTGAAGCTCTGGTCA
This sequence comes from Horornis vulcanius, assembly GCA_013401035.1. Lineage (NCBI taxonomy): Eukaryota > Metazoa > Chordata > Aves > Passeriformes > Scotocercidae > Horornis > Horornis vulcanius. The sequence continues at coordinate 944 of VZUA01081806.1, read as the reverse complement.
GGGAAGGCATCTCACCTGCTCCTTCTGTGAGCTCATGAACATGTAGCACCCACAAGAATGCAGAGAATCCAGCCAGGAACCATCCCTTCCAGAGCAGCCCTTGAAAGGAATGAGAGCTGTTAAGTCCAGGCTGTTCTGTGAGAACACAGGCTTGTTTGTAATGGCAGTGTGAAGGACGTTCCTAAGCAGGACTCTGCCAGTCAGAGCAGCAGGATGAACTGAGGGTGGCTCTGTTTGTCATCCTCAGGTGTCCCGCGGGTTGACGAAGGTGGCTGGAACACTGTGCAGGGGGCAAAGAACAGCAGAGTGCTGGACCCCACCAAGTTCCTTAAAATCACCAAGGTAGGTGCCAGCACAAGCCTCCTTCTGGGCAATAAAACATCTTTTAGTCCAGGAACAACTGGGACAGTGTGTACAGGTCAAAACTTGGGGTTGAGACATTTTAAATCCTTGGAGTTAATACTGTGTGTAAATCAAGCTGCATTATCTTCTGGATGTTCCTGTTTTGTCCTGAGGGAAAGGAGTGTGCAGACTTTATTTCTCAGGTTCAGTGTCCTTTTAGTAATCCAGAAGCTACCACAGTGAGAAAATCTGCATTTTATTTACTGATGAAAATGTGAGCCAGAGTATTGTGTGACATGGAGATGCAGCACAGCACCCATGGGTCTCAAACAAATCACCAAGGGGTCTGTCCTGGTTTAGAGAGACAGGTATCTGCCAAGGAAAACTGGAGTTTTCCCTGGAATGGAGAATGTAACCCCCCCTTCCCTCCAAATTATTATAATTTTGCAATTAAGGGCTTTCAGGAAAAGATTTGGGAATAGGAATAGCAGTTCTTTACTAGGAATATTAAAAAACAAATGTAGTAGTACAGAAAGACAAACAAACAAAACAAACAGGAAAAAAACCCTAAAAATCCCTGAGTCAGGGATGTGACCTGACAC
>VZUA01081794.1:725-32803 GCA_013401035.1 Horornis vulcanius | reverse complement strand
TTTTTTTTTAAATTTGCATTGTTGATCAGTGAGGTCCATTGGTAATGTTATCAGGCCTTATTTTGCCAGATGCAGCATTCCTCTTCGCATCAGCAGCAGCTGAAGAATCACTAAACTTAAGGTGAGAATAGGCTTCAGGGCAGATAGAGTGCCCTGAGGCAACTAAAAGTTCTGTGCCTCTGTAGTTGTTTGTATTTATTATTTCCAAGCATTAAAAGAAATGTTAAGATGTATTCCTATAAAAAGAAATGATACAAGCTCAGGTTCACCCTACCAATCTTTTGGCACTTCTTGGATAATGTAAAATAAGGAATATTGCCACTCAGGCCTCCTTCTATGTAACTAGTGAAAAGAAATTAGTATCTTCATGGGGAATTTAAAACTGCACACAATCTGAGGGCTCCTCTGGAGGAATCTGCTGCTTCATTGACTCAAGTGAGTACACACCTACCATAGGTGTCTCATCCACGTGCTCGTGGTTAGCCTGTAAGTGAAATTCTGGACAGAATGATTTGTACGTGACAAGATCTCATAATTGCTGTTTAAGGAAGGTGCACACTAGGTTGGTTCCAATGACTGTTTGGCAGAGCTGTTAGCACATTAGGTCAGGATTAATAGACCCAGCTGGGCAGGAATGATTTTTTGGAGGGACTTGAGTAAGGAGGGCTCCTAGAGAATGGGAATTAAGGTGGGGCAAAAAGAAACAGGATGGGAAGGAGAGCTAAGAATAAGGGCTTAGAAGCAGGGACAAGAAAGTTAAGCTGAATATACCTAAATAACAGATAAATGCTTATGCTGATATCACTTCTTCAGGAGGTCTAAGGACCTCTAAGAAAAGTGCTTAAGAAAGAAGACAAAAGCCTCTCTTGTCTATGGATAATGGTACCCTCCTTTTCAGGAGTGTGCCAGTTACAAGGAGAAGCTAAGAGGAGGAATGCAAAGGGGGATGACTCTGCAGGACAGTTTTGGGAGGTGACCCTCATATTTCCTGACAGGTTTAGATGTCATAGCTGAGCTAGTTGTCCTGAGCTGCCTTTTCAGTCAAGAGAGAGCAACTGCTTCTTTTAAGGTGCAGTTCAGCTGAACTATATGAGATATCTGCTGAAAAGTGTGATGAATCCTACTTTGCCTTTTTCTGTTGATGAAAGCGGAGTTGAGGGATGTTAACTCAAATGCAAAGTCTATGGTTTGTAAGATACTATGGAATGATCTCTAAAGTTGCATTCACCTCCAAACAGCATACAAGACTGCAAATATTTGTTCTTTCTGGGCAAATTGTACTGTTGCATGATTCAAGTAGGACTTTTGGTGGTCAAGGAGACTTACAAGACTGATATATTTAAGAAAAGGCAAAATGAGATATTTTTGGTAAATTGCATTTCCTTATTAGTCATCACTTCCCTTTTTATTCTGAGAAACAGCCCTCTTCAGATGTGTTCATTTTATTTGGCAGAAGCGTAGATAACTCCAGATGTTGCTGATTCTTTTTCAGTTCATTGCCTTAGGAAACTTCAGTTGCACCTGAGAGAAAATAGAAGCCAACCTGNGATAGAAGCCAACCTGGAAGAAAAAGAAAAGAGATATACAATAGCCTTGATAGAAAAATCAGGTTAATTTATATGCTCTGGATGATCTCTAATTGTTTCCTTAAAGATGAATTAAAAGCCTTTTTATTCACAAAGAGCTGAGTTCAGGGCCTTGTACATCTCCTATTAGAGTTGAAAACATGATGAAGAGCTGGATTTTCTAGCTTCCCTTAAGGGTCTACTGTTGCAATGGAAAACAGAGCACTCAACGTAGCAATTGGCAAGTAAGTAGAAGTGATAATAGGCTTTGATATTAAGGAACAATATCCTTGGCTTACGTAAGTAGGTGCCATCTTCTTATTTCAGCAGAGATCTGCTTTTTGCCCCAGATTGACAAAAGGTTTCCCATACTGAGGCACCTAAATTTTTAGCTATGGAGTGTTGTAATTTTAAATCTGCAATTACAATGTGTTATCTACCATGGCTTTCACGCCTTTAAAGTTTGTCAAAGGATATTCTTGCTGTTCTAATCTACTAAGGATAAAGCCTGAGAAAACACTGATTTTTTTTGCCATTCTTTAGGATATGTTTCTTTGCTTGCATTCTCTGTTAAATCAACAGAGGTTGATGAGGCTAATGACATACAGACCTTTCCCCTCCAGAACAGCAGTTCATCTCTAGTTCACACTGCTAGATACTGAAAGTTATTCCAGAAAAGGAAAGGAAAGGAAAGGAAAGGAAAGGAAAGGAAAGGAAAGGAAAGGAAAGGAAAGGAAAGGAAAGGAAAGGAAAGGAAAGGAAAGGAAAGGAAAGGGAAAAGATATGTCATCTAGTTAATGACATGTAAGAATTCACAAGCCTGCAACCCATGAGATAGATCTTTCCACGTCACTAAGCAGAGCGAGCAGGCCGGAGGCATGTATAAGGTGCCAAAATGTTTCTCTGTGACACCCCAGGAAAGCTCAGCAGACTTTCCTGTCCAGGGCTCAAAGACACCAAGATTTCCAGGCTATTATCTTCCACTGGAATAACATTCGGTCAAAGATAGCTTGCTCCTTCTGGTGAAAGTACTTCCATATAAATAAGGGAAGGAGTGGTGCTCTTTGGAAAGCAGTCTGGTATCACTTCTGACAGATAACAGCGATTGTGATGAAGAGTAAACACCTCAGTCACTGGGTGATGCAGAGCACGCTGATGCACCCTGGAAGCAGCACCACAGAACCGCAGCTGAAGGCTGAATCACTGCTGTATCTAATTAGGCACATCAGTTAAGATATGCAAGCCTCCGACTGTCTGAGAAGGGCTGAGATTGCTAATACCAATCTGTTACTGTCCTCACAGCTCAGAAGAGGTGATGGTTGATAAGATTAAGGAAATAGCATTTTGTGTTAGAACGGTCAGTAGCTTTCTGGTTGCTTGTTGTGGGGAAGGTGGGGAAGGCAGTTAGGTGGTGTTGCATCATTTTCTGACTTGGCCCTCTGACTAATGTCAAGGTAAAGAAATAAATCTCTCGTATTTAATGTGTTGGTGAATAACAGCAGCCCCTTGATTTTCTAATGCAGTGTCATTTGAATTGTATATGCTATTGAATCAGACAAAATATGTATTTATGCATTAGGTTTCTTCAAAATCCCTAGTATGTTTTTTAACAAGATGCAGGAAAAATAAACTGAAACGCCGATCTTTTTATTCCTAGGTTGTTTGTGACAAAGCATCGGCAATGTCCTGTGCCGAACATGATTCACGTAAGGTGCAGACAGCGGATACTGAGTTTGAAAGGGGGCTAATCAACAATCTTTGGAATAAAGAAGTATCTAAGTCAAAAATGTTGATGCATGAATGAATGTAATTCTCTGTGCACTGAGTTACTGTTTAGGGGACACATCTACTGTAGCAACTGCACTGAATCAGTTCAGTGCCATTCACAAGCAAATTAAGTTGTAAAATCTCACTCTGTGTATGTGTATGTGTAAATATCTCTAGAGAAATTATTTATTTATTTTCTACTTTGCTCAAATTTTTCCTGTTCCAGTGCACTCAGTTCATTGCTGGAGTCACTTTATTGACGTTAACAGTGGGGTATCAAGGAGGTATTTTGCTCTTCTACTAANTGAAGGGGTTGGTGTTTCTGAGAGATGAAGGTGGGGCAGAGCCTCAGAGCATCACAGAGTTGTTGCAGTGTGGTTTGGGCAATGTTTGGAGGTATTTTGCTCTTCTACTAAATTTTTAGGATAAAAGTTTCTGGGACGAGGCCACACACAGCTGCAGGCGAGCTGTCTGATCCGGGCAAGGGACTGATGTGGCGGTGGAGGAAGGTCCTCTTCTCTGGCCTTGGGGGACAGCACAAATCCAAGCTGGGTAGTGTGTGATAGAGGAAGGCAGCAATGCAGAAATGCTAAAGCAGATGGGTGTCCTGGCTCCTAGACTTTTAGAGACAATTTTATGTAGGATTGTTGGAGGGGCACAGGGAAGGTGTGCCTTGTGAAAGAGCCTGGCAAAGAGCAGGTGCGAAGGAGGAATGGTACAGGGGATGTCACTGGGCTGTGGCAGCTCATCTCATTGATGGCCAGTTGGACAAGGAGTCTTCGTGCTCTGCCTTTCAGGCACACAGTAGTTGAATATGAGGGAGTGTAAGGGAACACTGAAGAAGGAGGATGAACAGATTACTCTTGCTGGGAAAATGCCACTAACCTAGGTGTGTCTCTAACCTAGGCAGTGTTGAGTGTTGCATATAGCCTCTGAGTTGAACAAATGAACACAAAAATGCAGGATCTTCTTGAAAATTAGGGTGCAGCTCCATGTCATGGATCCTTCATCAATGGACCCAATATTCTTCTCCCACCCTTCTTTGCCTCCACACCAGGATCTGTTGCCTCCACTGCTGTGTCTATTCTACTACTGGTGTTTCCAGGACTGGTGAAAATGAGATGACGATGGAAAAAAAAGATTATGACAGGAAGACAATAGAAAAACAGGTGGGTAATAGGAAAAAGTGCTTCTTTAGAACCAAATCATTTTATATCTCTGAGTTAGTGGATTTAGTGCAAAGCAGAGGGATAACCAACCCTTCTTGGGGATTGGAGGGGACAGAGACAAGTAGGGGTGGTACAGGTGGGGCTGAAAATTTTTTAGCCAACACTACTCCCAAGGAATTGGAAACAGCATAGTCCACTTCTAAGAGGAATGGGATTCATCTAAAGTTTCTAAAAAACCAGGTGTGCATATGGACACTGGTCATGTCTGGAGAGCAAGAGCTCTACCTGGTCCAATTAATCAGCTCCCTACTGCTGAGCTGCTTTTTCTGTCCTCCATAAGAGAGTCCAGATGCCCACCTGACCCAAGTACCTGAGTCTTAGGGCACTCAAATGAGCTCAAATGATTGCTACCCATACCCTATAAATAGTACATATATTGTCCAAGTTTACAAGTAAATCCATTAACTAGCTTGATTATAAACAGATTCTGTAAGCACCTAAAGTTGGACCTATTTTAATGATGAAAAAAACTCTCATCTGTAGGTTACATTGTTAAAGAAATATGATCATCTTCCACTTAGTGTCATTAGTTGCCAAATATAGTTTCTTGCCAGCACTGAAAAATCATGTTCTGCTGAAGAAAATTCCTTAAACACTTGCCATCTCTCAACATCATTTCCCTCCTCTATTGTTTCTAGAAGGAATAAAACTCCNAAAAAAAAAAAAAAAAAAAGACCTTTGTTTTTCTTGTCATTTGAATGTGACTTGACCTCTTCTCTAAGAACAGCTGGCCTTCATTGTCCACTGGGGGATACAATGAAGACATGATACTGGAAAGCTGGAAGACCTTGCTCAAAGAGTCATTTTATCTAATATGGTGCCATAGTTGCTACAGTGACTCTGTAATCATTTTATGTTTACTGGCTATAATAACCATATGAAATGAATGTGCTACATGGTATACTGCATACAGTAAACCTCAGGCAGAACTAAGGTTATTTAGGTACCCATTTGAATATAATTAGAAACTATTTCTTCAGTTTAGAATACTTGGTTTGGAGATTATTAAATAACCATGTAAAAGACACTGTAAAAGATAAATATGTATTTAGTCACCCAGCTATCTTGCTGGAGTTTTGGTCTGGCAATTGTTACAGCACTGCATAACTATAACTCAGCAATATGGTGTGTAATACATTATTATTACCTGGCCATTGATCAGATGAACTGCTGCTTCTGGCTGCTTCTCCAAGCCAGCTGAAGCTGGTCTTGCATCCCAAGCTAGATCAGTAAGTTCCCAGCTAACCAGAAGAGCTATGTTTTATTTATCATAATTGTAATAACATTGTCTGTTCTTAAGTAAGGGATTCTACTTTTGTTTATATCCTGTTTATAAACTAGATTAATTCTACTGCCATTTTCTTACCTGGAACAACTGCAGATGACTTTATTGAACCCTTAGTTGTTGCTTAACACTTTTAATAACCCACCTGCATAGTTTGTGATCTCCCGCAGGCTGGGAACAGGGGTATGTTTAAAAAATAAGTATGTATATTTTGTGTGCCACTATGTGAGACATTTTGGAAAGATTTGGTATTCTTAAAGTGCAGATCATCTGCGTATTGAATGAGAAGACTTGTCAAAGTATCCCAAAATAAATGTTTAAATCTTGTCCATTACCTTACAGAAAATAAACAAATCTGTCTGAGATTACTGACTATTAATTAATTTCTGCGATTCTTTTTTTTTCCCCTTGCACTTTGCAGAATAAAAAGGAGAAACTAACTAATCTCTGTGTGCTTTCTTCGTAATTTGAAACTTCTGGATTTTGTTCCTTTCCCACCCTGTCATCAGCGTAGCTGCAGTTTGCAGGTTTCCCCCCTTTTTCTTTCCCATTAGTCGCTCTATTAAATATGTTAATTGTAGTGTCCCAGATTACTGGGAGCTCCTTAAATCAAAGCCATGAGACTTGGTAGCAAGACGCTTAGCTATGGGCTTTACTGATGATAACTGCATCATATGAGTATTCATACAGAACTGATTGAGCCCCTGAGGCCAGATGCTAGAGCTGTTTTGTGCTGCTCTGGCACCATAATGCAAACTTCAACAGAGTTTGCAGGTCTGCTTGAATCCTATTTCCAAGTGAGGAAGTCCTGCCATACTGGCTTTGATGCTGGCATATCTCTTGCAAAACACAGCCCTCACTGGAAGGAGGGAAATGAGGCTGAAATATTTAGCCCAAATGGTCTGGTGAGGAAGGCCAATCCCGTTCACTGCACCCTTAGCTGAGAGGAGTTGGATGGTTTTTGTGATCAGTGTTTTTTTACAGTTCAAGATTTGGAGATACCTAAAATAATAACAATAATAACTAACAAGATACTACTACTGCTGCGCAGTCAAAATTGACAGTCCTCAGTACTGTAAAAAAAATATTGTGTCTGAAGAAACTTGCACTGGCAGCTTTAAAATTTCCCTTGCTGTGCATCTCTGATCCTGCTTTTGGCTTTTCCCAAGGTATATTTGTTGAGATGGGCTGGTACATGCTACGTCTTCAAGCAGCTACAGAGGAGCTTTATTTGTACTGCCTGTCATTTCAAGCTGGAGGAATTCAGTATCTATCTCACTGCCTCTGCCATATGCAGTTGGGTTTTCTCCTTCCCCTCTGTAATTCTTCTGGGGCCACTGCATAATAAAAGTCTCAACTTAATCAAGAAAAATTCAACATGTGGCGCAGCAAGAGAGAGCGTCGGGATTTAAAAGCGTAAAGCAAACAAACAAGCAGGCCCTTGTGATGTCAGACTAATAACACATTTGCTGCTGTGCTCTCCGGCTTGCTGGTGTGTGTACTTTTTCCCTGTACAACATTGTTCTGGGCTTTGTTTCCTTCGGCTGCTCAGCCCGAGAGGGTTCCCTGCTGCCAGGGGGCTGCTGGGACATCAGCAGGTGTCTGAATAATTGGAATAAAAATTCTTTTAGAAAGAAGCAGCTCATGGAAAAGAAAACCCTCTCCTTAGATTAAAAAAGTAAAAAAAAATAAAATAAGACAAGATCTTCATTTTCCAGGGCCATTAGGAGTTTCAAATCTTCCTTTCTCTTAGTTAGAGATAAAATTAAGTCACACACATGAAGGAGCAATTGTTCCAGACTGGAGCAGGCTCAGCATAGCATGTGATGAGGGGAACCGTGTCCTGTGAGCCTTTAAGAAATGGAGGCTGTTTGTAGCATAGAGTCTGGGGCTTGACTCCTGGGTCAGCACCACAGAACAAGGCTGTGCTTTGTCACCTCTGGCAGTGCTACCATGTGGAAAGCCAATGAAGGACTAGCCACCATTCCACAGTCATAGTGGTTTTTAAACCCCCATTTCCCACACCCTTTTCAACAGCAAAGACTGACTGCTATAACAGAAGCTAGCTGCCTAGGCACAGATGGATGTGGGTGTCTTTTGCTGCTTGGGCACCCAGTAGCACTTAGCAGCCCAAAAGGACGTCGATGCTGCGGGCCAGCCTAGCCACAGGGGCCAGCTGGTGGGGCTCCCTCCCCACAGAGGCAGAGAGCCTCTCTGATAACCTCTCCCCTCAGCTCAGGCTGCCTCCCTTTGGGGCTCTGCTCTGCCTGCTCCTGGCCAAGCAGAGGGGACTCCTTTCACTTGGTATGTAAAGGGTGTGGAGCTGGATGTGGATGTCTGTGCTCCAGGTTGTCTTAGCTGCTCCCTTGAAGGCTTTGGGATGGGTGAGGGAAGAGGGCTGAGCTCGCAGGTATCGATGTGGGCTGGAGCTGCTGAGAAGTAGTTGCTTGTAGGAACGTTTGATGCTGGTTCTGGAGGAAAGACCTGGGCAATTTTTGGGCATCCCTATGCATTAGGTGGCAGGTTAGGCAGGAGCATGCAGCTGTTGGGGGTGGAAGAGAGACACGGTGCTGGAAATTGTGTCCCAGCTCTGAGAAGGGGCAGCCTGTCCCCTGCAATGACAAAGGTAGAAGTGTGGTGAGAGAGGCCAGGCCAGGTCTTGGAGACGTCCTGGGACTGATGGTGGGAATGGGCTTTAGTGTTATCACTCCAAGTACTCCACAGAGGAGAAAGGACTGCACCCAGACTGTATGCAAGGTTCCCTGGGTGCTGACTCTCTGGACTTCAACGCCAGGGACAAATTCTCTCTCTCTTGCGTGCAATTTTTCCTTCAAGGCCATCTGAGAGTCCTGCATAGTGTGTAAAATACCAGGAATCCCACATGCATTACAAGAAAGGTAGGATGAGCAGCGGTTAGAAGAAAATCCCTGTGGAAGGACATTGAGAGGGCTGGGTCCTTGCATTTGCAATGGGATGGGGAGAAAAGGGCTTAGTGGCTAAGTGTGTAAGAGCCCCATAGCTTCTGTGATCATTTTGGCATTCAGCATGTTTATGAATAATGAAATAAACTGGTGTGACATGAGGGAATAAGCTGTAAAGTGTCACAAAGCACCAGAAACGAAATCCATCCAAAATGCTTCTTTTCTTCTTGAGGAAAACCTAAAACAACTTTTCTGATTACCTGACAGTCCATTTAATCCCCAGGAAACATTCCTTTGTTACAGTTTCAAGGAGAATTACTTGAAATAATCCTTTGTACAATGCACTTCATTCTATTTTAGTTTTAAATCATGTCCCTTTTCTTTTTTGACTTTTTTTTTAAAGGGAAAAAGAAAAAAAAGACCCCTAATCAATGCCTATGGAAGAGCTGAGGGCAAATCTGAGGCTTTCTGGTACAAGGATTGCCTTTGTGAGGAGATCTGTGCTAAAGAAACCAAGACTGCAAGGTCTGAACAAGAAATAATAATAATAATAAAAAAAAAGAAAAAAAAGAAAAAAAAAAATCCCCGAAGCTCAAATCATTGCAATTGCACAGTGCAGATTTGGCCATCACTGTGCCCCTGAGATAAGGAATGGTCCTTGATGGGTCTGTGTCACACGTGGGTGCCTTCAGCAGGGCTTTGTGCTGCCAGTGACCCAGATTCAGGAGGAGACCTGGGGTCTCCAGCACAGACATCTTCAAGGCTTTTGAGTGACACATGGTCAAGGAGGAGAACTGGGCTTGTCTGTGGCTGCTGCCATCTGCCTGCCCTCCAGCAAAGGTCACTTTCCAAGAAAGAGCCAGCTCGTCTCTTGGAAAAGCCTAGTGGTGTGGTGAAGGGAGGAACGTAAAAGGCAAAGAAATATAAATACCACGTATTTTGTTCCTTGCATTCTAGTTGTCATTAGTTAGTAATTCTAACAACAGGAAAATGGTGTAATTTGGAGGACATTGGGGTCTGTGAATTTGACATTTGAATGCTCTCAGCTTGTCTTCTCTTTCCTATAAACTACTGAGATTAATTTTCTCTTCTGTAATATTGACATAAATCTTATTTACCTCACAGAAATGTGTCAAAAGTTACTCTATCAATATTCCCAGACATCTAAGAACATTTCACATGTACAACCTGAAGTCTGGATGGGATGTCATATTTTAGGCCAGGGTATTTGTTTAGGTGCGGGCAGGTGGGTCAGAGCCTTCCTCCAGAGCAGGCTTGGAAGGTGATGCACTTGCACTTTCCCCCTTATCAGGTCTCTTTGTTGCATGGTCATACTGTTGGATGTGGAGAGAAACTGTGTCCTTCTGTCTGTGGTCAAGGTCTGTTTTTCCTCACATCATCTGTGACTCTGCTCTTGAGTGAGCCGTGAACCTCACTGCCACAAGCTGGCATGGAAACCGAGTGGTCAGTAATACTTCAGGAAAAGCAAGGCCTATTTCCTGGGTGAGAGCTTGCTGAATGACATTGAATGGGACAAAAAATAAAAAATCTCCCCCAAACTGATGAACACCTCCAGCCTCCAAGGAAGGGAATCAGGAGCCTGAGGTTAGCCTGAAGTGTATTTGCAGTGATTCCCGGCGGTGTTTCTCCCACCAGGGTGTGTAGCACTAGGTCCCAGGTACATCCAGGAGAAGATATTGAAGTATGTGTGAGAGGCTGGGGAAGGCTGCTGAAAAATATTCACTCTACTGTGGTTCAGCAGAGGTTGCACTGGAGGGAAGAATTAATAACTACTGCCTAGGCCACAGGTTATTCCCTCTATTTTCATTCTCATTTCTTTTTCACCTTTGCTTTCAGAAAATTCATTGCTTTTTTTTTTTTTTTTCCTCCTAGAGAAAGAAACTCCATTTGATCTATAAATAGCTCCACAAGTCAAAGTGATGGGGCAACCTCAAAAATATATTATGGATATACCAGTAGTGACTCTGTTGCTAAGGTTGCATTGAGGTTTGAACTTAAAGCAGGACTAATGTTCCTTTTTTCACACTCCACTGTGTAGATACAGTGGTTGGACCTGGCACAGAAAGACTTCAGGGGACAGTTGCCCTTGCTGTGTATTTGCTTTAGGGAATTCTGGGACCTGAGATCTCACCCTTCCTCTGAGATCTGTTTGTGTGCCGACGTGTCTGTGTTGGGTACTATGAGCTCGCTTTTGGACGTGCAGTAGACCACACTGAATGGAGATTCCCCATTCCCAGAATGACAAGGTTTTGCTCTTGAGGAACCACTTGGCCATGTTGTTTGCTTCCCCCCGCCCACCCCCAGCATTCATCCGCACTGGCTGTGCCGGCTGGGAACAGGTCCCAGTGGAGCAGAGAGGGAGTGTGGCAGTGGTCTGGGGCAGGCCAGGGGGATGGTGGGGTCTGCAGGGTGTTGTGTAGGACTCAGGACGACCCTCTGGAGCAGACCATTCAATGACAGAGGGATGGAGGAGACAGTAGGAACCTTTGTGTGGGGTTGGTGCCTTCCCTCCTAGTACAGGGAGCTAGAGGGGGCACAGAGATGGGATGATGCAGGGGGATGCAGGACTCTGCAAAAATCCAGAGTGATCTGGTGAGCTGCAAACTTTCTGAAACATCTTCTTTAAAAAAAAAAAGAAAAAAAGAAAAAAGAGCTTTTGAGAGAGGGAACAGCAGTAAGCGCAATGTTATTCTTCAAACAAATACCTTTAGAAATAATATCCTATTTGGTTCAAACAGAGCAGAAAAGAGCAACTGAAAATGCAGTTAATGTGGAATGCACTAAATGCTCATGCGAAGTTGCCAACACATTATCCTTGTATCTTTAACCAGGGAGGACTTCCCTTGCAGAAATGGCTCTTGACAAAGTTAAGTGGACCTATATATTGTTTGGGAAATTGCCCTTATTTTGTGTGCTTCTTGTTCCCGTAATGGAACCCATGAGCAGAGGATAATTGCAGCAGTCTCATCTGTCAAATAATATTAGAAGTCAACAGCTATAATCTCAGCCACTTGCTTTACACAGCTTTTCTCTGTATTTTCTGTTCAAATTGTCAGTTGTTACATGTAAGTGTCCCCATTCCCTGTGGCTGATAAAAGTAAAAAGATTTAAGTAAATCAGGAGGAGTGCAGAGATGGGGCTTGGGCAATGGCTCTCAGTGCTAGCACAGTAAATCATATGACAACAGCACAGTGGATATGAAAAATTACAGCCTGAGTGTAGTGTTACTTGTTACTATTATTGGCAGAGCAGCGTGGCACTGAATGGTTTGGCTTTGCGGGGATTCAGGGAAGCTACTGATTGGTTTTAGCTTGTGTGGGTTTGTGCTTTATGAGCTTGGCTTTTAGTTCCAGGAGATGAATGGATCCCTGAAAACAGAACTCAGCTGAAACCGTCTTCTCATCTGTGGGTCAGATCAAAAGCATTGTAAAATTAATTTGTTGGGATAGTCATTTGGCTGTGACACTGCAACTCAGGACACGGTTTCCCCAAATCTCCCTTATCATCACCTCATCATCCTTATTCTCCTTTTTTCCCCTCCAGTGTTAGGGACAGAAGTATAGTTATGGTTACATTGATACAAACTCCCCACACCTCCACCTCCTGGTGAGGCTCTACATCTGCTCCTGCTTTGTAGGAAGGAGGAGGAACCCATCTCCCTCTCTGTGTCTCTGCTGCTCTCAAAAGGGCACAATCACTGTTTGTTGTGGTTTTGTGAGCATTTAATTTAATTGTGAGGAGCTGGATGGAGACTCCCAATGTATTTTTTATTGCCATTGAATAATTATCAATTGGTCAAAGCTGTATGGTGAATGCATGAAGGCAAATTCATGCTCCTGGCTGGAGGGAAATTACTCTGTTTGTCATTACCAGCCTCTGTGCAGCAGACAGGGTGATGGTTTCCACAAATAGCTCGAGCCATGTTTAGCACCCTCTCTTGCGTGCTGACAGCAGCTCTTCCTGGTTTTACTTAGTGGCATAGGTTATATGCACTGAAATATTGTGAGAAATGTTTTCAAAGGGAGGTTTAAGGGCTACTGTGTTATAGGTGTTTAACTCCAGCTATCCATGTAGAAATGTCTTCCACCTTCAGACAGCCTTGTGTGAGTTTCCTTTACTTCATGTCAGCTTCCAAAAGGACCAGAGCCATTGCACTCTGCATCCACACCTTCCCACATGTCACAATAACTTCCTGTGTTGACAAGCCCTCAGTGGTCAGAGCTTTCTCTTTTGTTGCTTTTGTATTGATTGCATCCTGAGGCTATCAGAAATCCTTTATATAAAACCATATGATAAATCCAATGTAAAGCTCTGGATAAAAAGCTGAAGTGTATCTCTACCTTTGCTGTGTGATTGAGTCATTGTTGCTCAGGTGCTCTGATAATGTCAGCTGCCTCTTTCTGCTGAATTTTACCCCTCAGAGCTAGTGATAGTGTGATTCCATCCACCAGATCATCTTCCTCCAGTTCTTATCCCAGAAGGTCTGTAGCAAGCTTTTGGCTTTCTTCAGTGGAATATTTGTATGTACATGGCAATACAGGTCATGATTAATGGGCTCTGCAGTCTGATTTTTTTTTAATGTCAGAATAATAAAATATCTGGCTCGTCAGATTGTTTGCCCTGATTGTTCAGCTAAATGCATTTAGCACCAGAAGTAAAACCAGCATGTACGTATATGAATACCATTCGGGCAATTATTGTCAGAAGTGACAGCTGATTGCAGGTATTAGAATGATGCAACTTGTTCAAACTTAATGTTATCTATTATGAACTCTACTTCATGATGATAATAGCTGGAAGGCATTGATTTTGTTTTCTGTTACTTATCTCAAGCCCATACATTTTGCTTGCATTATTGACTTTTCTGATCATTTCATGCATCATCTCTTCAGAAGATGTGTAAATCAATGTTGACTGTGCAATGTATGTTGTTTATTAAGCTGCCACGTAGGGTGTACACCTTGAAGAAAATCATCAAACACATGTCTTGAATAATTGTTGAGCAGGCCTGGCAAGAGAGGGCAGCCTTGGAGCATGCTGGCGCTGGTGTGGAAGAGTTCAGTTAATTATTTATCTGGGCCACAGTATTTGCATGCCTATATGAATTTTTTATGAAGTTAATTAGCTTTTCAAGATGTTGAATCGGTTCAGCGCTGCAATGATTGCAGCCCGACACACTGGGCGAGTGGCTCGGAGAGAGACGCTTGAGTCACAGGCAGGAAAACAGGCGGTGGGGAATGCAGATGGGTGGGGGTGCCCTTGAACAATTTCAACAGGTGGCCCTCAGCACCGTGAAACCTATTGTGTTTGCGGTCAGCAGTTTGAACACGTACTACAGGAAGGGGCTCAGATTGCACCTCTTTCTCAGGCAACAGATTTAGACATTTAGGCTGAACTAAAACTCCGCCCACGTAAAACCCAAGAGGGCGGAATGAAGAGGAACAGGGGAAATTAAAACCCGTCCCATGAGATGGCCCAGGCTGCACAGCTGCTGCACAGGCTATTCACTCAGAGCTGCTCATCCAGACCATGGATGGAAAAAAACAGTCATCGCCTCTCTGCACCAGCTGGGGCCACTGCAAAGCCCTACAAACAGGCTGTGTGTGTCAGGACTCGAGGCTGGGAATTCAGCTCTACAGTTAGGAAGTAGATCCCAGTCAAATGTCAGGAGACAAACCCAGGGCCAGGAACTAGCAAGGACTGAGACTGCAGAGATTGGTGCTACTGTACAGCGTTTGATGGCAATTTCTTTCACTACTCAAAGCAAGGCAGGGAAGAGTGGTGGGAACTGAGACCTGCCCTAAGTTTGTTAGGGCCGTAGGTCTTTTGGTGATTTTGTTGGGGCCAGAGGATGAACCTGGGCAGATTGTAATCCTTATGCTGCAGGTCTTCTTGTCTACCACCACGGTCAGGCTTTGTGCCAGCCTTTGAGCAGGAATACAGGCACCCAAAGCAGCCTTTTCCTCCATACACCTTGAGAATGGAACCTGGTTGATAAGGAGTTTCCTATGGAGTACCTCCTCCAAGAGGTAAGCTCCCTCTCTTGCTCATGGTTGTCCACGGTTCCCATTCCTGAGTGTTTGGTGGTGAATGTACAAAATCTAGAAATCTTTGCATTCTTTTCCTAGGGGTATGTTTGCATTGAAACATTGCAGTCTCATCCACAGCAATGAAATGCACACTGTGAAAAAAAAATAATTGTATAACGCAAGACTGTTCGTTTACGATGTAAATGAACAGTTGCTATATAAAAGATGTACCCATGTCTGATCTTTTCACACATATGGTCATTTAGTCAGAGAACAAATATTTTAGGATTTGGAAAGAGCCTCAGCTTTGAATATCATCTCAAATCCAACTAAAGGGAAAAGAATGTCAAATAGGCCATATAAATTCCATTGAACTAATGTTTTCATAATCCATATTGAAAAAATCTGAGAATAGAACATTTTTTTTTGAAGTGGCTGAGGGTTAGTTACTGAGCTCATTTGAAGAAATGAAATTTTCACAGGTCTAGAAATGACAAAATATAATTGATATTCATGAAGATTAAATGAGATTTGGAGCCAAGTATTGTTCATATTTAAAAGTTAAATAACAATTTGGCCTCCACATCATTAACAGTAAGTTTCATCTCCATCTGACTTTATTGTTGGCTACATAGGTCATTCTCTATTGAACAAAACTGGAAAGAAAGAGCCTCATAGGAAACTGGAGGTATAGACTAGAAGGAGAGGGACAGAAGAATGAGAGTGATTGTGTTATTTGGGATGCGTTTATGAGCAAAGTTTCTCCCTGAAATCCTCATGGAAGTGAGGAACAACTGAATCAGGATACTGTGGTCCATCAAACAACCCCTTCTACATGCTTGCATTCACTGCTTCATCTGTGCTTTTGAAAATACATTTTTTTCTTTGTGTACTTAATTCTGAGCAGCATTGTTCCTCATTTTCCCCTTTGAATGAACTCCTTAGAAATCCTAATGAAAACTGAACAAAAGCCCCCACCAGGTGACTAATGGAGTAGCTTTTTTCCTTCCTGATGAGAGTCTCTATGCAGTATCTGCTACTAACACATAGTTTCCTGCCTCTCTCACTTCCACATCCAGAATGGAATTTTATTTATCCAGAGAGGTTCTTAGATAGAAAAAAGTATTTGATAGAAACTCTCCCTTACTGATTGTTCATTCTTTCTTCTGTTGGAGGTTTAAAGCACATTGGAATCCTTGCTTAAGAAAACATCCTGCTCAAAATGCTTGCTGGAGTGTGTATAGTATAGACTACCATGTGAGTTTATATACGTGCATACACAGAGCAATTTGGCAGGCCTTGGGAAGTGCTGAACACACAAGACCCTTCGTCTCATGTCACATTCTCTCCCCTACAGAGTTTCCAGGGAATCAGTGGAGTGATGAGGATGTTTGATCCTTTGACTGTGATTTCTGTCTTGCAATCCTTGCTGAAAGACTCAGGAAAAACCAGGAAAATGATCTTTAATTTTACTCTTAAAAGGAAAAAGGATGACAGAAATTACTACTAGTCAAGTAAATGAGAGAGCTCCTTAACCATGCTAATTGTGTTCATTTACAGCTCTTTTGGTGAAACTCTAACCAGCAGTGTGTGAGAATTGCCATTGAAAGGAGTATAACCAGGACTTAACCACTAATGTTGTCTTCATTTCCTGATCTTTCGTAGTCTGTGTGTCATATCTGCCAGGTCTGTGTCGATGTCTCAGATATCCAAGGCTTTGAGCAGCATAGAAATCCTAGTGAGGGTCTGTATCTCTCTTCTGTCCTCAAACAATGCAAAAATCTCTAAGCAAAAGAAATTATTGATTATATCTGGTTACTAGAGACAAAGGATCGTGTCCTTAATATCCTTACAATAAGTAGGACATGAGCTGAACTAGGTTTTTTTTTCTGCAAGTTCATCTATTCATATTCTCTCAGTTAAACAGATATATTTTAAGAAATAGTATCCTGGTTACAAACCCCTATCTCCCCAAAGGTAGAAGACCTCGAACTTTCTTTCACCTTCTCTATTTCTTCCTCAAATGCAATCCCAAGTGGGAAGGAGGACACTCAGCTTACTAGTTCTCATAACTGGATGATGTTTTTTGCCAATGCATACAACTTAAAGCAATTGGGCTTTCATTCTTCATTTGTTCTCTGGTGAATGGTTTAGTATTCCTCTCAGCAAAGGCAGTGTGGGCAGGAGGATAGTGTCCCTGGTCTTAAGGCACACAGGCAGGCAGGTGTATGGAGGATTCAGGCTGAGAGGTAAGTACTCTTCTTACATCTGGAGTCTCAAGTGGTCTGAGATGCTCTGGGTACTTGAGCCCTCCACAGAGAGTAGCCACAGTCTCATCTATAAGAGATTTCTGTCCTTCTGGGCTCCCTGCTGGAGTCCTCATAGTGCATGTCATCCCAGATGGCATCAAATACCTATCTCTGGTAAACCCAGATGAGCCCACAGCATGCCTGTAGCACCATTCATGTAAACACTGGACTATAGGCTTCAGACTTGAGGTCTCAGATAAAAAGCAACAAAGGAAAGACATCCAGGTTTCTGTGTGGTTGCAGACACCATAGTCTTTCCCCCTTCCCCCACCTACATTCATGGTCTCTGACCTGGGTTTCCTGTTATTTTTATTCCTCCCTGGTTTTCCAGGCAGTTTGTGTGCACAGTCCTCAGGTGGTGTGAATTAGATTAGCTCCAATATTTTAAGCCATCATTTAATTTGCAAATGAATATTTAATTGGCTACTGAATGCTCAGACAGACGTGGGAAGCTTTGAAAGGGTGATACACTGGGCTAGCTCCACGAAGGCAGAGACTGAGACAGCACACTGGAACTAGCCTGACTTGTGAGTTGACATTTCAGGTTATTTGGCAGTATTCACTTATTTTTATTCATATTTATGTTTATTTGCATTTTAGAACCTTGTTTTTGGGGAAGGAAGTTGACTATACTTTGCATTTTACTAGCTTGTATGAAGTCTGCTCTGGAAACTACCAAAATCCTGAGATACCCATAAAATATCCATGTCCAAATTGGGCTGGGTAGTTGTGAATCACCATGTTTCCATTTTGACATGGGAGCAAATCTTCTGGTCCAGGAGACAAAGTCATATTATATACAGATCACTGCAAAGTAATAGAGATTTTAACATCACTTCCTATCAGGATGCGTATTTGCTACTTATCAGAAAACAGCAGGTATTTGATATTTGATAGGTCAGAAAAATGTGTGAAAATCCACAAGGGAAATAATTTCCCTTGATTTCGTGTTTTCTGGCTGCTGAGTCTGAGAGTTTATGCTGCTTATCTACATTCAGGTACAAATTTGAAGAATTTTGTATTTTCAATTTTTTTGTTGTTGTGTGATCTATATTGATATGGCATAGAGTTGCCCTGCCTCTTTTATTTTTTAGATGACCTGCCATGAATAGGAAATACTTTTGAACATTTACATGTGCTGCAAAACATTTTGACCCTCCATACATGTTTAGTGACAAACATGCAGAAGTGACTGACATTTTGGCAATGTGAAGGGCATTGGGTGAGCAGGCTCATCAGAACAATCTCTCCTGCTCCAGAGAACACCTCCTGGTCTCTTCCTGCCCTGAGAGGACACAGACCAAGCCAAAGCAGACAAGACTGAGAACAGGAGAGAAATAAGCCAGGCAAAGCAGAGCAGCAACACAAGAGAGGATTTTGTCTCCTAGTGTTTACTTTCTAACTGGAACTAGGCCTATTTTGACTTCCTGTCAAAATATCTACCCATATGCAGCTGGATCTTTTAAGGGGCAAAGTTGCTGACATTTCTACTGGGTGATCACATCCATCTGAAGTGGAAGTAGCCAGGACACTGGCATTGTTGTTTTACCAGGCAATGTGTGTGGGTGATGGTGGGAGGAATTATGTTCTAGTCCCCTTGCCATCTGCCCAGCACAACTTTCTGTAATGCAGCTTGACACAGGGATGTTTATTCCACAGGATGCAATACATATGAACTTTTCTGGTGCATGTGTACAATCATTTCAGATTCTTTTTAACTTCTTTTGTAACTGGGACTCAGCTCCCAGTCCCATAAGTGCTTCAGTGTGTGCATGGGTCTACTCATATAAATTGCATTACTACAGAAGCAAGTGATGTTTTTTTGACTCTAAGTAGATATTTGTTTGGAGGATCAAGTTTTTTCAAACTATTATTTTATTAAAAAATAAAATCTACAGTTATTTTGTTATATAAATTACTTTCTAATTTTTTAGAAATCAATCATTTAGATGTAAATATTTTAATAATTATTTATTATTCCAAGATATCTATTGAATGTTATCACCACTTAAAAATGTGATGTGAGAGAAACCCAGCTGCAAGGTATTTAAACTATTTCTGTGCTAAATAGCTGGAGAATGAGAGCAAGCATTACATACACTTGGTTTTCTGGGAAACAGAGTTCCTGTTACTTCATTTTTGGTTGCTGGAGAGGGTCCTTTGCAAAGCATTGCTCACTCATTAGGACGGTTCCAGAGGCGATGCCAGCTGTGGTTTGGGGTTATGTGGCAGTGCCCTTGGAGCTATGTGTTGCTCTGCTGACATCCTTCTCCCTCCACGTGCAGCCCAGCCAGTGCCATACCACAGCAGGGCATGGGGCTGATTGCACCTTGCCCTGACCATCAGCATGAGAAGCATTTTTGTAACGTGATTAGCCCAGTCAAAATTAAGACCTCGACAAATTAGAGTTGGGAAATCACCCACCATATGAAGTTTAATAAGAGCAAGTACCAGATTCTGCACCTGAGATGGGCCAACTCTGGCTGTGTGTACAGACTGGGGATTGAGAGGCTGGAGAGCAATGCTATGGAAAGGGACCTGGGGGTCCTGGTCAGTGGCAAGTTGAACATGAGCCAGCAGTGCCCTGGCAGCCAGGAGGGCCAACCCTGTCCTGGGGGACATCAGGCACAGCATGGCCAGCTGGGCAAGGGAGGGGATTGTCCTGCTCTGCTCTGAGCTGGGGCAGCCTCACCTCTGGTGCTGGGGGCAGCTTTGGGTGCCACAATATAAAAAAGATATGAAGTTATTAGAGAGCATCCAAAGGAGAGCAACAAAGATTGTGAAGGGCCTTGGGGGAAGCCATATGAGGTGTGGCTGAGGTCACTTGGCTTATTCAGCCTAGAGGAGACTGAGGGGAGACCTCAGCTCTCTCTACAACTTCCTCATGAGGGAAGCTGAGGGGCAGTTACTGATCCCTTCACTCTCATGACCAGTTACAGGACCCAAGGGAACCACCTGAAGCTGTACCAGGAGAGGTTTAGATTGGCTATTAGAAAAAGATTCCTCACCCAGAGGGTGGCTGAGCACTGGAACAGGCTCCCCAGGGAAGTGGTCACAGCATCAAGCCTGTCTGAATTCAGGAAGTGTTTGGACAGTGCTCTCAGGCCCATGGTGTCATTCTTGGGGTGTCCTGCTCAAATCCAGGAGCTGGAGTCAATGATCCTGATGGGCCCCTTCTAACTCAGCATATTCTATGATATTGCTTTTGTTTGAAACTTCTAAAGGAGAATTTTAATAATTTAATGAAAGATGGGAAAATGTCTTTTTCTATCAGTCATCCTGACAGCCCTTTCCCCTGAGACCATCCTGATGAAGGCACATTTGCCATCTCCTCACAGTGTCTTTCAGAGCATCCAACAAGCTTAATAACCCCCTGTGTGCTTCTGCTGAAGTTACTAGCAGTGGTTTATCTAACAATAAAGACTCAAGTTATCACTGATGGCTTTATTCATTTAAATAGCTCACACTTCCAGTACTAGCATTTTCTAAGGACCTAGAGGTCACAACACTGGCAATGCTGCATTCACATTTTGAAATCTTGAGAGGTTTATCTCCTCAAAGATGCCCCAGATTTGGATTCACAAAGTAGATAATAATCTTTTCACCTGCCTCTCGTTTGCAGGTTGATGTTTATATCTTGAGAGGATACAACCCTAAAAGTAAAATTGCCTTGCAAGGAACTGAAAAGTCTTGTTTCTACATTCAGATGTCCAGGAGGTTCTGGTCTCTACACATTTCCTAGAAAATTATTCTGATCAACCGGAAGGGTTGCCCATAGAATTTACACCTTATTAGGAGCTATTGACCAGGAAAATGACCTTTCATTCCTGCAATCTATAAATTAAATTTTAAAGTAATTTGCAATAACCAATAAAGTAGAGAAGCAGTTACAGGAGAGATGTATATGAAGGAAGGTAGCTCAGAAGATGAACCATCAGTAGACACTGGACACAGTGCATTCTAAATCCTCTTTATGTTAGTGGGAAATTAAATCTTTCTGCATAGGAAATAAAAGTAAAGGTAAGTTATGATTAAAAAATTTTAAAATGTGCTTAATTAGCTTTCCTCATCTTTAGCAATCACTGGAAATGGAGAGGTGGTGAGAGCAGGGGAGATGAAAATGGCTAAGTCTTCAAATGCAAGTGAGGTGCTCTGGTAAAACCCAACTTTGTGGTAAGCATTTAAAGGATCCCTTAATTAGCTTTTCTGGAAACTTCACTGATGATATGCTGGAATAATGATCCCATATGTTCAAAAATGTTTAGTCATTAGCCAGCATGGTGGCTGAACATACTAACGCATTTGCCTTTTAGATATTTCAAGAGCGGCTGGTGCCTCTGCTGCTGATGGTGCTGGGGAGGTCAGCCCTTTGTTTTGCTAAATCACATAGTGCCTTTCAGGACTGAATCATTTTCTTAGTCACACTGTGAACATCAGTTCCCAGCAAAGAGAGGAGAATGGTTGTGTTTAGAGTGGAAAGGACAGAGGGTTCAAGAGAGATGGGGTTTGTTTTGTTCTTTTTTTTGTTTTCTGTTCTGGCCCTGGTCCACCAATACGTGCAAAAATCTGGAGTGAATTAGAAGAATAATTGTGGGACTGGCAGCCCACAGATTATTGATAGCATGAAAAACATTTTTTTAACACTTAGTCACTAAAGCACCTTAGCTTTTCAGACAGATGTTCAGGTGTATTCTAAAATAAATGTCATCACCTCATCTTTTTGTAGCTGTGATAAACAAGTAGCCTGTCTAAAGACTGGTACCTTGAGACTGTGACTTGCTAGGGACAAGAAATCTCTTGTCTGACACCTCAGCTGTCAAGTTACAGACTTTCACTCATTAAGCCCGTGTGCTAGAAGACTTGAATTATCTTCTGTAAACTTTTTTGGTGCAAGTTTACCTGGTCCAGCTCAAGTCAAATGAAAGGCTTCTCATTGATTTAATTAGGATTATATTAGGCTCAAGCAAAAAACAAGACGCAGAGATAGAGCTAAGCTAAGAAAAATTAATAGGAGAGGCATTTCTGCAGATGGAATTTCAGCGAGGTAGGCTTGAATGCAGAGAAACTGACCAAAACTCTTCCAGTTGGTGTGACTAGGAAAAACACCTTGTGTCAGCAGTGATGAGACCACATGAAAAGTACAAAGAAAAGTGAGTTTTGGACCAATAGAAGGCATGGAGGGAGGAGCAGCACAAATAATTCTCACACTTTCAAAAAAAAAAAAGATCTTCAGCAGACCTTATTTCAGGAGGCAAGATTAAATTTAAAAAGAAGATATATTTAATGGACTTTTTAAGCTTTGTCCGTTGGGGTGCTTGTTTTTTCCTTTTTACAGTTTCCCTTTTGAAGTCTAGAGGACAGAGAAAAATGCAGAATCAATAAACATACAAAGATGTCTTTTTATTGGTCTCTCTTCCTGTGTTTGATGGAATTACAGGAAAAAGAAAAGTAAACGTGTTTCTTAGGATAAAGTCTAACACATTCTTCTTTTTAATAATACTTTGAAGATAAGGCAGTGTGATTAGGTATTCTCATCGTCCTGTGGCTCTCTGGAATGAAGAGTCTGGGCTCCAGGGTACATTTTCCTCCACTTACAGTAGAAGAACCCACATCAAGTTCATTTTTTATGACTTCCATAATCATGTGTGGATTGTCACAGTGTGAGAGCTGGAGTTAATTTTAACTGAATTGTGGCCTAGAAAAGATAGTTGCTTAATAAGCCTGAAATATACATCAGATCAGAATTTCCATTTCCAAAATTTGGAATGAGTTACTTATCTGTGAAGCTGACAACAGCTTCCATGTTTAAGTGCTAAACAGCTTTTATTGAGCCAACTTTTAGAAGGTGCTAATATCTAGATCCACATGTCTTCTATGTTTGCAATGGCAAATACTCAAAAAGAAGCATAATTTGGCTCAAAATGAGTTGATATAACAAAAAAGTTCACATTCTTCCTATGTCACTGTTGCCTGAAACAGATATAGAGGCAATTTATTCAGAATAAATTATTGCCAGCCTTAGCTAAAATAACTTGCTCTGTGAAGTTTCCTTAAGTATGTAACCAAGGGGAGCTGTCTGGCTACATCTGTTTTTGCACATCTTTCAGATGTATCACACACAAAATCCACCACTTAGGGATATTGTGTCATCAGTTGCACAGTCTAGGGAACTCTGAATTCTTAAACTAAAGAACAGATTACATCCATCCATATATGTAGTTTTTTCATCTGCGTCAGATGCAATATTGATAATATTCTTCATTGTAATATTTAATGAAAATCTTCATCTAATAATTGATGGTGGTATAATTTAATACATAAAGTTACTTATACACAGGAGATTGGAAAATGTTCTTCACTTTGCTTAACTATTTAAGGACACCTTGAGAAGGAAGAAGGAAGTGAAATTGGGAAAAACTGAAGAATATGGGTTGGTCACTTGAATTATAATATGGCACCACACATATTTGGACATGCCATTTAGGGGCAGATGCAGGAAATCCAGAGCATCTGGACTGAAGTTCTTTTGCTTTTCACTCATTTGTCAGTCTGCCAGTTTCCTTTGTGGCACAATTGCCCTGATATTCTTCGCTCTCCCATTCCTCAAATGTGTCCCCTCCTTAAGTAACTCAGTCATGGCTTAACCCCAGCCATCAAGCAAGCACCATGCAGCCATAAGAGGGGACATTTGGAATGATGGTATGGACTTTCCCAAGTAACTGTTACGTGTGATGGAGCCCTGCTGTCCTGGGGATGGTTTCACACCTGTCTGCCCATGGGAAGCAGTGAAATCAGTCCTTGTTTTGTTTTGCTTTGTGCTCATGGCTTTTGCTTTCCCCATTGAACTGTCCTTGTCTTAACACACTGGTTTTCCAGTTTTATCCTTCAGATTCTCTCTCCAGTCCCACTGGTGGGTGAGTGAACGAGTGGCCATGAGGGATTTGGTGACTGGCTGCAGTTAAACCATGGCAACTCTCCTAGACTGCTCTTGATTCTCTTGTGCCTCTCAGCTAGGTAACCCCACTGCAAGACATACAAAGTGACCTTTCTTTTCTTGCCTGCTCTGTTGCTCCTCTGATGAACGTGGAGGGTGATGCACCCAGGTTTACTTGTGCAGGAAGAGGAGAAGGTAAGAGGAAGATTGGGATATCCAAGCTCTCCGTAGAGGGTAATAGTAAGCTTTGTGCTAGTCTCTTTTTTTTTCTTTTCTTTTTTTCCAGAAGGTGGCTTGGCTAGAAAACAGTCTGAAGTACACTAAAGGGCCAGGGATAGAAGGAGGTATGTTTTTTCTCTTTTCAGGTACCCGGCTGCATTTTTGCTCACATTCTGTATAGTTTTGCAACAACACAAGCTGGGGCTTTCTCATCCATGTTTCCCATGTTCTCTTGTGGCAGTTACACCAACGTCAATCCAGCAGTCTGCTTCCAGGATGGGGCATCTTGCAGAGTGTGGGCTGCAAGGCTATATTCGAGAAATAAGTTTGCATCTTCTTTTTTTTCTCAGAATCTATCACATATCTCTGACAGAGGCAGAAAAATTGTATCAGTCATCAAATCTTTGCTCTTTTGGAAACATCAGGCTTTTCAGTTGTGGCCTTCAGCTGAGCCCACATGTGTTAGAGTCGGGGAATGCAACCGAAACATTCCTGGAGCATGCTGATGTAAATACTTGTTGAATGGGGTCTGGAGATTTTCAAGGCTTGTTTG
The DNA here is from genome assembly GCA_013401035.1 of Horornis vulcanius. Taxonomy (NCBI): domain Eukaryota; kingdom Metazoa; phylum Chordata; class Aves; order Passeriformes; family Scotocercidae; genus Horornis; species Horornis vulcanius. The sequence goes on along the minus strand of VZUA01081794.1, from coordinate 7,971 downwards.
CAAGACAGACCACAGCAGAGTAGTTTCCAGCAGGCAAGGTGTAGACTTTCAAAGTCTTAGGTCACAGAGTCCAAAAATGACACCTTGTGTTTCTGTACTTTGCTTTACTAGATGAAACATGATCTCAGATTCATCCTCAGCAGATGTACACTGCCAGCACTGGCTTTTGTAAGGACACTGTTGCTCAATGAATTTTCTATGCTTTATCAGAGCAGAGCTGTGGGAAACATCACATGAAAGTAATACATCATATAAAAGATATTAAAAAGGTGAAAAATATACCTATGGGAATTGTCTCGTAATTTTATTATCCAAACCTTAAGAATTTGCCAAACAGGGCTGGAAGTCTCAGAGGACTGGATAGCTCACAAAATTTCTACTGCTTTGCTAAGGAAAATAGGGCAAATGCACATTTTAATTCAGAGCACTTTGTTGCTTCTGTTTCTACTCTGTAGCCGAGCGAAGTGTGAAGTGCAGAGGTATATGAAAATGAAACTGAAGAAGAAAAGGAACTGCTTTTCTAAACATCTTGGCATTTGGCCAGGTCTTTTTGGTGATGTAAATTGGGAAAGCTGTTGGCAAGCTAAGGAGCTGCTTTAGATTACACCCCATGAGAATCTGGCACGGAGCATTTGACAAGTTTTTGGAATTTAGGTTTTTCAGGAGACACAATATAAGGCTTTTATTTAAATACTCAGGTGCAAATATAACCTGTGCTCTTTTTAGGTGTCTGAAAATATCTGTTTATCAGCAAGCTCAGAGAATTAACACACAAGCTAGCCAGAGGTCCTCCCATATCAACATCATAGCATCGCTTTTGCATAGTCACGCCTATAATAGTTGTTCAATGACTGCCCCCATAGCCCCCTTTTTAAGCTAAATTCAGCTATAACTGACTAATTAAGCAACTTTGAGATGCATTTCAGAACCTATTGACTAAAAAGTTATATTCTTTCAAAGCTGAAAGTGTTGCCTTAGGGGAATTAAGTCAGCCCTTTAAATTTTTTAGTAGCACAGCTTTCTGCTTAATAGGTTTTGAAATATGTCTCAAACTCACTTAATTAGTTATAGCGTATTTTAACCCTGGAAAGTGGTTGGCTTTCTCCAGGCATGGACACCAGCTAGAAGGCTTTCTGCAGGCTGTGGCCACTTGCACACCAGTGCTGCTGCAGGTGCAGCGAGGCAGGTGAAGTTGGAGTGAGAGAAGCTGGGTGTCACCCCTGGGGACAGGGTGCAGGAGACTGACCTGCTCTTCATGTGCAGGTGTCTTGTGTCCCCATGCGTGTCCTGACTGGCTGGCCATCAGCAAAGATGGGAGCCAAGGCAATGATGATGAGATCCCCTTGCTGCAGAGGATGTCAAGCGTAATTTTAGGTTTCGTGGGATACTCTGCCTGAGAAATGTGCAAGGCCTCTGCACGCACATTTCTGGCAGCCCTGTACAGATGTCTCAAGTATGCTAGGACAGCTTGTGTAGCAGGATGCATATGTTTATATTTTTAGGCAACTTAATTTTTTCTGATGTGCCTGTATACACCTAAATTTAATTGTGAGGTTGTTTTTTTTTTGTTTGGTTTTTTTTGTTTTGTTTTGTTTTTGTGGTTTTTTTTTTTTTTTAGTTTATAGCTGAATCTTCTGTGGCATGGCCTTCTGTGGCATCCATGTACTGTGGTGTGCCTATGCACACTGAGCTCCTTCAGCCATCCCAGCCTCAGGAAGGTGATCTCCTTGTGCCTTGTCTGCATGACAGGGCAGCAGGGAGAGTCCTATTGCTTCTGGGCTTGTAAATCTTCCCTCCTTCCAAGGAGAAGCAGAGCTGCTCTGCTAGGCTCCTGATCACTTCTCTCCATGCTCACTGGCCTGGGCCCATGGTGGTGTTCTCCTTCACCTTCTGAGAGGAGAACATTTGGACCAATATTGATGTGCTGCGTGCTTAATTACCTGTACCTGCTACTTGAAACTTTCTGCTTTTACACCAGAAAGGCAAATTTGTATAATTCAGCAGCATCCTCTGCCACAAAAACTACTTAGAACAAATGTCTATAGATATCACATTGCCCTTCAAAATCAGGTGTCTCTTCCTCTGATTTTATCAGCACAGATAACATGTTAGTATTCACATTAGCCAGACTTCACTGAAGTCTATTATAAGGCAATAACACATTCATTTTCTTGTATAGTATATACAAACTTAACCTGTCTACTAGATTTAAGGGTGCTATTTTTTTTCTGGGTCTTGTCTACTGTCTACTGCCTTTTTTTCAGTGCTGTTTTTACTTTCTAAAACCGCACAGAGACATATTTTGAGAAAGACTTTGACTAATAGCTGTTTGACCTGCCAGGTTGGAAATCTTTTTTTACTGGTTCTATGCTGCTAGACTGAAACTGTACAAAAATGCACAAGGACTCAGATGATTTCTTCTGAGTATTGACACTAAGGTTTTTTCAAAAGAATTTTAAATTTACCTTCTGAACCTAGGGCTAAAGCAGGAACATAATTGATCTGGGAACTTGCCAGAAATTATTGTCTCTTCTGTCATTGATTCTGTTTTTTTCCCCTCTAAAGTTCTTTATTATATTTTTAAGTGTTTTTGAAGTAAAATTGTTTAAGATTGTCAAGGTCCTGTACATCTACTGTGATACAAGGAATATTTCAGGTAAAACAAAAATTACTCTTAACTTCCCTTCAAATTTAATCAAAGCCTGCTGTAAATAATTCCAGACAATTTTAGTGCTCAAAAGTTTTTGAGCTCTTTAGAATCTATGCAAAGCCATAGCAAAAGAGGAACGTAGCTTCCCCCATCCCCATTAATAAGGGAAAATGAGCTTCAAGTAAGATAAATTTCACAAAGTTAGTATTTCAGTTACCCAGAATTAAACAAATACCAGTCTAAAAATATAACTGGACCAAAACCAACATTAACAAAAATTATATGGTAGTATACAAACCTTACTAAAATTCTGAAAGCTGTAATTGGTCATGATGATGAAGTCAGACAAAAACCCCATTCCTTCTGTAATGAAGACTTGATAGAGGAGTAGGTAGGAAGTTACTGATGAGTAGGGTTGTGACTGACCTGATGGCACTTCGTGGACTGGTGTGCCTGTGCTAGGACATATTTGAACCTGAGCAGGCCTGGGGTGTTCCCAGATACAGGCTGGCTCTGATCTGGGATACCTACATGTGCTACAGCATTGTTCTCCATAAATCTGACCCCTGAGCAGAGCTGCTTGAATTACGTGCCAAGACTGCTTTTGTTAGACTTTTGTCTGCTTACAGCTTATCCACAAATGGCTTTGAGGTTTGTTTAGATTTGTTAATATTTTTGTGGACATAAATAAACTGTGAATGGGACAATTAGCTGGTATAATAAGGTAATGAACTATCCTGATGCAATAGTCTCTGAACTCCAGGGGTACTGTCTCTGCTCCATAACTGGGCAGCCTGCAGTTTATGCGCAGGGATCTCTGCCCTGTTCAGGGTATTCAGAAATATTTGTTACTGCTTGGGAACAAAAGAACCAGTTACAGTGTTAATAATGTTATAGATGCTTGTTCTAACCAATATTTGTGAGGTTTTGTTTTTCATTACTTATCCCACAGCTCTCAGTATTGTGCCAGACTGTGAGGGCACCAGTGAGACAAGATGCTGGGCTTGGACTGCATTTTAAAAAGTTTCTTTTCCTTCCTCTGCTTTTTGCAAAAGCCACCCACTTGTGAGAAGATACTAGTCATCACAGAAACAGAGACAATAAAGGTAGGGTTAGGTGTTCCCTACAACTCTAGGAAGAAGTAGTGTTTATGGGGGGAAACCTTTACTGTTTTAAGACATCTGCAAAGGCCTAGCAGGTCTTTGTTGTCTTTGGCCAGAGGCTGGCAGTTGCAGAGTATCAGGAAGAACTGAATTAACTATTCCAAGTTAAAATATAGTGAACCTTGACCTTTTGCTATTTTCTTTTCTCCTCAGAAAGCATATTTTCAGCAAGAAATAAGCCTTCTTTATTTGTTTGTTCATAGAAAACAAGCATTGATAATATTTCATTTTATCACATTTTCCTCCCTTTGCTTAGGAAAACAACTTTTCCATAAATTTTTAGTTCCTTTCTTAACTTACCATGAACAAACTCTACCCTTTTCTTACTTATGCTAATAAGTGCAGCTCAGTTCTAATGAGGAAAAGCAATATTTGTGCTGCAGCAGAGCAAAATTTTAATATTTTAGAGTGATCTAGAAAGTCCAGTAAAATCAAATTAACTCCCTTTTGTTAGTGAATGCCTTGAAATTAGCAGATCAGTTGACAGGTGCAAATAGTTCTACTGGAATGTTTTGGCTTAGGATTTTTCCGCCTCAGCTATGCAGTGTGTTAGCATACTTTATCTATTGGCTGCTGAAGTCATGATCCAAAACACTATTTGCATTTTGTAAACATGGCTGGGAGGGTTTTTTTTAAGTTTTATCAAATTGTGTTCAGAGGCACAGAAATATGTTTAGACTGGCTCGATCTTGTCTCACTTCCTTGCAAGCAGTACAGGGGGAAGCTGGGCTATCAATTCAATCTTTCCTCTCTACCTCTTTCTTTACAGGAACTGTAGGGAGTGGAATTACAACTACCCCACCACAAACAAACTGCTGCCCTGAGTTCATGCATGTGTACCCAGTATTTGGCTTCAACATAACTTGAGGGTATATCTTGCTGTTGTTTAGCCTGTTGAGATAACAGTGTATTTTGGGGGGATTGGCTGTAATAACTAAACCACCACAGCAAAATACAAACGTGGCAAAACTCATATTACCTTATTGTGGGATGCCCTGTCTGTTCTTCCCAGTTTGCCAAATTCTCCTGCAGCCCACCAGTGCAGGGGTTCCTCTGGCTCCACCAACCTCTCCTCTGGTCTCAAGGCTTTTTCCCCAGGACACCTCCAGGTCTAGATCATAAACAGTGTGAGTGTTTGACTACTTATGCTTTTAATGACCTTGTTATTATCCTACCACAAGTCCAACATAATTAAACATAATTAATTTTCTTCTACCTTTATATGTCTGAACAATGCATAAGGTTTTTCTTTTCTTTTCCAGAGAAAGGTAAAAGTGTGTACCAATTTTATGAGATAGTACTAAATGGGTAAAGTAGACAAAATTAGGAGTTAGGAACCTCTTTGGACTAATTACAGTATCCAGCACTTTGCTTCCATTCCTGCTCAAATGCAGCCCAGACCATAGGTAACACAAAACCTGGGATGGTGACCTGCCAGTGTGATGGAGTGTGAAGTAAGTGGGCTGTCCCTGTTCCTCCTAATGGACAGATGTTAATAAAAACACCCTGACCATCCTCTCTGGCATCCTCAGCCAAGCCATAAGGGGTTGTTGCTCTCCTGATTTCCCCATCCTGTCTCTGGTCTGACTGCTCCCCTGTAGCCTTATGGCTGAATCCCAGGCTATGAGAAGCTTTTCCTGTGTGGGCTTCAGCCTCAGAAGTGATTTTGCAGAGGGCCAAAATGTACCACATTGGGATCTTGGATGCACTGAATGCAATCCCCAGTCAGCATGATGCCCAAGGGTTTGCTTGGTTTTCAATATAGTTGTCCAGCAGCATCAAATGGAGCTTGATCTTTAGCACTGTGCTGCTTTCAGGCAGGAAGGAGCAGATTTAAGAAGCAGACAACTCAATTATCCAGGGAAAGAAATTTTTGTTTGTTTTTGTAGGTTTTTTTTCTCCATTTTGCAAAAGGAGTAAGTAAATATCTTATTTGTTTGGAAAGATAATACTCTGGTTAGGTAATCTGTTGTTTTGAAGGATCTTGCTTTTATTAAGGAAAACAGTATCTATCTGTATCTATCCAGCTTAGCTATTTGCAGGACACTTATCTCTGCAGTGTCTGAGAGCCAAGCATGATCATTAAGGGAAATGCTAACATGTTTAAATCCTAAATGTGAACCACATTATGGGATAAGTTCAATTTCATGTCACAGTGGGAAAACCAGAGCCTTCTGAAAATGAGCTGAGTATTGAATACAAGCTATATTAACTTTGTATGCTGGGATTTTTTTTCCCTTTTAACTTACTGTTTATTAGAGACTTTAGATCTTGATAGGTTATAAAGCTTAAGGAGGGGGAATAGCGATATAATAAACTCAAGGAGCATCAATAGATCGGAGAGCAAGAATCACCTGCCACTCTGTGAGCTGCAGCCGATGAAGGGTACAGAAAGGAATGATTGACACCAGCATACAAACACACGCCCTGACTAGACACAGCAATATAGCTCAATAGCAACATTATATCCTGTGATGAGATGAAAGAATACAGGCTTTAAAAGTAAAACACTTTGGAACATAAACTCCCCATATATTGGAGCGAGTCCCCGAGGAGCAGCAGTGTGCCCCGTGCCCCTTCTTTGCTCCTGCTCGCTACAGATCCTGCTCCACGAGCAGCAGGCAGGTTCAAACAAGGTCAGAGTGTCTGGCTTCTTGGCAGGAGCTGTCCTTTCTGCAAACTTAATAAATGGAGTCCAGGTGCAGGAGATACTCTTTGCAAATATGTCGTCCATTGCGCCTATAATGTTTTCCATTGTCAGGGCTGGAGCTCCCAGGTTGTATTAGTCCCCTGCTGATCAGAAAAGGGTTTGACAATGACCAGTTGCCAAGAGAAGGACCTTAATCAAATTAGAATGCATAAAATTTCTGGAAAACATACCAAGAATTCAGAGCTGCATGCAGCTGCCTAGAGCAGAGGTCTTGAACACCCTGCCCATAGGCTGGAGTTTTATTTCTCTGTGGGCCATATGGCACATGAAGCCTGGAAACATGCTTACTTTTAGTAGTAAAATGCTGCTCACCCACCTGGCTAAAAAGCTAACCTTTAAANGGATGTTCACTCGGATGTCTAGTAATGATACTAATCTCTGCAAACAAATCTCTGTGAAAGTGATCAGGTTTTGTCAAATGAACTAGGAAACAAGAAAGAAATATAAGGCCAGAAGAGACTTTCTAAACCAACAAATACACTTACATACTGTCACTGGTAATACCGCTACTGTAATATGACCAGTCAAGCCTAGTTTGGGAGGAAAATGAAAATGCTGAAGGAAGGCATGGGGCTTGCTTGTGGGAAGGAAATTCAGACACAAGAGAGTTAAGCCTGGAAGAAAGAAACAAGCAAGGGAAAGGGAAGGGGAGGGAAAAAAATTTAAAAACAGAGAAACACTGGGAGAAAGTAATGAGGTTCAGGAAGCAAGATGAGGGTGAAG